>OW052183.1:78595919-78698419 GCA_932526625.1 Rhingia campestris
TAGGCTACTAGGCCTAGCCTAGTTGTAGTTCCAAAGTAAAGTAGTTGTCAATCTTAAGTCTTGCCACGTAAAAAAAACGTTGTTTGGTACAATTTTAAAATATCTGAAAAAAATCGTCGTTAGATCATTTTTACACACGCCTACTTTTTGGGGCGTTTTCTTACAAAAACCATTGTATACCCTACCCCATAGCATATTCAGTAGAAAAATGTTGTTCTTTGTCGAACCATAAAAGATTTTAATAAACTGTCTGCGCAAAGCTGTCTGGGTGGCTATACCTAAGTCTCTGTGGGTATCATCGTATATTAGAAACGATGATATCCACAGAGACTTAGGTATAGCCACCCTCGATGACGAAATAAGAAATTTCGCTCCCAAAAATTATATTCGTGTTCATAATCATTGCAACACAGCTATACTCCGAATTCTGGACGATAGACTTGGTGCGTAGACTATAAAGAACCAAACCGTTCGATCTGGTGCACCAAATAACAACCGCAGTCTTATGGCAATTTTTAGCAGGTTCCTCCATTGGCAGGTTACCTGCCACACGCTTATTTTCTATGAAGAAAAACTACTAGATGGGCCTAGCCTTGTTGTAGTATTAAATTAAGAACTTGTCGATCTCACGTAGATTAATAAGGTAGGTGTTTTTAGTGGTGTTTGAGTCCCACACTACTATGGTAATCGAATACTTCCATAGTGTCTCTAAAGATTTTCATCTTCGTCACAAAAAACAAAAATAATAAAAAAAAAATAAACTGTCTGAATAATATGATGTTACAATGTCATTTTCCATACTTAATGTCCATAAAAGCCATAGGGTATTAAACGATCCCCACAGCGGATTGTAGCCTTCTCAAATGTATTTAGTGGTGTTCGAGTCCGACACTTACTTACTTAAGAGTCCGACACTAGTATAATTGAATACCACCATATTGTCTTTTTACAATATGGAACAAGAGGGATGTCATAACCGCGTTTGCTAGTATGTATGTATAAGAATGCAATTTTGTAGTATCATCCCAGTCCTGCTATTCGGTGCTGAAGCATGGACCATATCAAAAGTGGATAAAGAAATCCTTGGTCTATTGGAGAGAAAAGGTCTTTGCGTTGACGGGCTATGGAGACGAAGATATAACCAAGACCTGTAATTACAACTCCCCATTGTACGTTAAAGATGGCTAGGACATGCGGAGCGAATGAAACCAATTATCCGGTTCGCAGAGTTTCCGATTCTAAGCCAGACGTCGAACGCAATAAAGGAAAACATCGCCTAAGTGGCGCGCGTAAGTAGAAACCGACCTCAACCAACTTAAAGTGCGCAACTGGGGGACTGTTCTAATTGGAAAGGGCTGTTGGTGTAAACTCAGGCTCATCCAGGACTGTGGCTCCACTTCAGTAAGTTTTGAGCTAGAATGATAAAATCTGGTACACGTACTCTTTGTTGCTCCCAGCAGAACAAGTGTAAGGCCTAGCCCACTTTATGGAAACATTGTTTTTGTTCAAACGGTAATGAACGGAATATTTAGATACCTACCTTCGCACAACGCGTATCCCTTAACCTCTCGTTAAACACCATACCACCGAACGATGTTCGCAAGTTTTACCAAAGTGTTAAACGTCAAAGCCAAGGATACAAGACTCGAACAGAATCCTGTCGTGATGAACAAGGAAATATTGTAGTTGAAACACAGTCGATGCTGAGGATATGGAAGAACCACTTCTGCAGACTGTTAAACGGCGATGACGAACAACATTCCGCTGTCAGGCAGAACGAACCATTCAATATTGGCAACGACAGCGAAAACTGCCAACCACCCGACCTGAGTGAAGTGAGGATAGCAATATCTAAACTCAAGCTTAATAAGGCTTCCGGAAATGACGGCCTTCCCGCTGAGCTTTATAAGGCCGGCGAAGATGACTTGGTAAGTAACATCCACCAACTCATAAGCCAAATCTGGTCGGATGAAAATATGCCTGAAGAATGGAACCTCAGCATCGTTTGCAGGATCCACAAAAAAGGAGACCCTCTGAACTGCGCCAACTACAGAGGCATAAGTCTCCTTATAAAGAAACCGTAAAAGAAACCGTTTACCAACAACCTGATTGGCCCTTATCAGTGTGGTTTTAGGCCAGGAAAGTCCACAACCGATCAAATTTTCACACTTCGGCAGATCCTGGAAAAAACCCCAAGAAGTCCAAATCGATACCCACCACCTATTCATCGATTTCAAAGCCGCATATGACAGCATTTATAGAGACGAACTGTACAGAGCCATGTCTAGTTTTGGTATACCGCCCAAACTCGTCCGTTTGTGTAGGATGACGATAGAGAATTCTCGCTGCTCCATCAGGGTCGGAAACGACCTCACCGACACTAAGAAGGCAATTCAGTAGTAAAGCCCTCACTCGAACTACTAAGGAGATCCTATATAAGACCCTGATCATCCCAGTCCTGCTCTACGGCGCTGAAGCATGGACCGTATCAAAAGCGGATGAAGAAATCCTTCGTAGATTCGAGAGGAAAATTCTTCGGTCCCGTTTGCGTTGACGGGCTATGGAGACGAAGATTCAACCAAGATCTATACGAGCTGTACAGCGACATGCCCCTGGTCAAAAAACTCCGCATTGGACGTTTAAGATGGCTAGGACATGTAGAACGAATGGACACCAATACTCCGGCTCGCAGTCTTCGATTCCCAGCCAGACGTCGGACGCAGTAGAGGAAGACCTCGCCTTAAGTGGCGCGTACAAGTGGAAACTGACCTCAACAAACTTGGAGTGCGCAACTGGAGGCAGTTAGCTAAGGACCGGGCTAATTGGAGAGGCATGTTGGTTGAGACCCAGGTTCATTCCGGACTGTAGCGCCACTTAAGTAAGTAAGTACCTTTTGGGGCATTTTATCACAAAAACGATGTTATATGCATTTTTCGCCTACTTTTTGGGGCGTTTTTTCAAAGAAAATAATTTGTATACCCTACCCCATAGCAAAAGGAATAGAATAACTTTTGTGGTCGAACCATAAGAGGTTTTGATAAACTGTCTGAGCAATATATTGTGAAAATGTTATTTTCTATGTATCATCCCCATAAAGTTTTTTTAGCCACACCCAATTTTTTGGGAATGTATATTTTAAGGATGGAATAAAATAGGGAATTCAACGATTCGAACAGCGGATTGTGGCCGTCTCATGTTTTTTTTTTTTAATTTCATTTAATAGATGTAGATTTTGTAACTTTTAAGTTATTTGACGTTAGGCAAAAAGGTCTTAAGTCAGAAAATGCAGTTTTTCGTAAAATCAAATTAAAATAGTTTAATTATTTGCAGGTAGACACTAATACCAAAACAAATATGCATTTCTCTGACTTATTGCCTAAAGAATAAATTATTAAGATTCATTATTAATAATAAACAAAAGAGAACAAACAAAATGAGCTAAACCCAATCAAAAAACCAAAATACATTTTTTGACTGAAAAACTTTTAGCTACATAAACGTCGAAAAATTGCTAACATAGCACATGAAAATATTTTGGTCAAAAGATTTGTATATTATGTTATAGAATACAAAATAGGTACTAAGAATACATAAAAATATGTCGTATCGAAATGTTAAAATATGCTTTCATCGATGATCAAATTAAGTTAATTATACTATGGATGGAATCAGTTTGATTTGTAACTTTTATAAAATTGCAACTTAAGGCATTAGCAGCTCAATGTTTGGATTTTGGTACTTCAAAAATATCTGGTATTGTGAGAAAACACACAACCAACAGTATGCCTAAAAAAGAAATGATTTCGTTAAAAAAAATAAACGTATGGAATATAAAGAACATTACATTGTATGACATCCAAGCAAAATTTAACAACGCCGAAAATGTTTGTTCAAGCTGTAAACGAGAAATACTGCTTTAGTAATAGTTTAATTTGTTTTGGATTCAACATATTTACATATATGTAATACCCTCCAATAAGCCACAGCCCGAACACAAATTGGAATAGAATACCAAGACCAGTTAGAAATAGCCAGGGCAACAGCCAACCACGAGTGCTAATAAATATAACATAATATATTTATGAACATTTTCTGCAGATTTTCCCTACTTACTTAATTTTAATGGCAACGTATATCAAATATGATGAAATAATTAGTAGAACGAAGTACAGTATAAATAACCCTCCAACTACTGGCATTGAACTCCTGATGTCTGTTTCAAAGAGTGGAGAATATAATTGTGAAGACTCGCCACCATATAGCATGTACATGATCTGTAAGAAGCCAATTAAAACAATACGGAGTAGTTAAATCTAACGCAGTACTTACTAATGTTATCAAAACAATGGATAATGCAGCTGTGTAGACCGCCACAGCATAGCTTCCTGATCTCACATTATTTGACCAAATGAACGGTGACCAACATGAATTTAAAACAACCATCTGTAAATACATATTAATCGTTTGCACTTGATGTATTAAAAAAAGACACGCCCTAAGATGAAAATTCGAATCAAATCCGACTTTAATTTATTTTTACATAGTTAACTTTAGCTTGGAAATGCTTTAGTCGCAGACAATATTTCAATTTATGTCTTACCTTTATATTTTGTGAATATAACAATATATTCAAATAAAACAAAAAAAATCAAATCAAATTAGAATGGACGAACGTAAACAAATTGTTCACTTGTATCAGGTAATGATTCATTAGAAGTATTACAAATTTTTCTTGTCAAAATTAAACACACCCTCTATAACTTTAAACAGTGAAAATAGAAATACTTGAAAAGTGCATTAGCATTGGCCGCGTTCCAGGTTCTAGTTTTACCAAGTTAACTTTGCCGATGCACTGTTCTCATTGGTCAGTCGACCATTTTAGTCACGTGACATTTGAGGGGAAATGACTGGCAAAGCAAGTTGAAAATTTACGCATGGACACTCAGATATGAGTGAAACAGCTGATTTTGCGTCGACCTGTCAAGAAGATGATTTTGATTGCAGTAGCGTTACCCAATATTATGGGTTTATTAATGGCATTTTCCATTGTTATATCTGGATTTTCATCTTTTTGAGTAACAGTGGAACACGATTTCAAATTGATTTTGTTTGTATCTGTTTGTTATAATTTCTTGTCTGTGAAGTTAGTGTCGGTGTAGCTGTCAAGTGTCAAGTCACACAGGTCGATTGTTTTTCATTATATTTACGTTAAACTGCTACAGTTTTAATAATAAATAATATTTTTTCACAACCGATATTTTTTTTGTGGAGGCTCGCTGGAAGGAAACATTTTCGAAAGATATTGCAATGGTTTTATCGCGAAGGAACCTTCTGCAATTGTGAGGGACCTCCTGAAGACTGACTTTTGTATGTATTCATGGAATCGTATCTAGTCATTAGATTAATCAGCAATTCGTTTTTTATATGTATAATATTTAATAATAATATAAAATTTAAAAGAAATGCAACCGTTGATCAGATTTCTATGTGTTTTGTTTGGAAATGTACTTAAGTTTCAGTTTTTTTTGTTTTTATATATTTAGGTACAAAGATCCAGAGGTTTAACCCGTCTTAATATCCTGACTAATATAGTCAGGATCTTAAAAGCTGTGATACTTAAATTTACATAGCTTCATCTTCAACCATTTCTTTGTATAGCTCGCTATGTAGATCGGTGTTACGTATGAATGTACCATGGTGCGTTAACTTTGCTCCGTAGTACCTTGTTTTGGAAGTTTTGTATTATTAATAAGTTTGTCTTGCATGTGCATGCCCAGAGCTGGGGTCCATAGGTCCATACTAGTTTCAGAATTTGGTTATATAGCAGTAATTTATTGTAATTGGATAAGATGTGATCTTCATCAAGGTATGGCATAAGTTTCGACAGCTCATTCCCTTCTTCAACTGGTAAGCCACGCTGTATGCGATCTATTTCAGCGCTAAAAGCTTGACGTTGATCTTGGCGGCAAAGCTGCTTTTCGGCGACATCCAGCTCGTCTGCTGTTAGGACCCAATGTACACTACGCTTGAAAACCCGCTGAAAGAGGAAAAACGGTTCCTATCGATTCAGCTGTTACTTACCACGACGAGGGTATATTTTGGGCGAAGCTCTTCCTCTGTTTCGTGCTGACTTTGGACATTCACATTGACTGGACAGTTCTCCTCCGGTTGGCACAAGAAAGTCGGACCGTTCAACCACCTGGAAAATGGACTAAAGTCAATCTGACTCCTAGCCCTCGTAGCGTCGTCTGCTGGGTTCTCGGTTGTCGGCACCCACCTCAAGGCAGTCTGCTCCGTGGTATCCAAAATTTCGGCGATTCGATGGGCTACGAACGGTTTGTACCATCGGCTCTCATTATGGATCCATTTGATCACCGTCGAAGTGTCGCTTTAAAGGACCTTTGGGGTGACAGGGACGGAATGTCCTTCACCTACTGTTCTCCTTGTCCTCCTGATTCGTTTCTCTCCAATACGCAACTGCTGCGAAGGCATCCTCACATCCATCAACCATGGAAGTAAAAACGTGGAACAGGCATTTCGATGACCTTAGACAACTGCAGGTGCCAATTGTTCCAAAAGTTCCATATATTTTCCGGCAGTTCTTCACCCCACAGTATGTCTCGTCGCCAAACCTCACGCATCACGAGCTTTGCAGCCACCAAGAAGGGGCTCAAGAACTCCAGCGGATCAAACACCGACATAACGATGCTGAGCAACTCCCGTTTTGTGGGACGTCGGCTTCCATCAATGACGTCCTTACTCACTCGGTGGAATTGTAGCTTGTACTGGAATTCATCCTTACCTGGCTGCCAGATCATGCCCAAAACCTTTTCAGGTTGCAGAAGAGTCTCTCCGTTAGCTGGTTTTGCACACTCCAAGGCTTTGAGGACAACTTCAGAGTTCGAACTGAAGTTCCGCAACTCGAACCCAGCAGCCTTGTGTATCTCTCGAACTTGAGTTGAAATTTCGATTGCTTGCTCGACGGGTCCAAAGCTGTCAACAAAGTCGTCAACATAATGGAAATCAGTAATGGCTTTGACGGCACGAGGATCGTATATGCTGCTGTGTTCGTAGGCATTTTTGATCTTGATATATTGAGCAGCACATAGCGAGCAGGCAGCTCCAAACGTCATCACCAACATCTCATAAACATCAGGCGGCTTGCTGTCATCTCCAACACGCCACGGAAACCATTGAGCACACCTGTCTTCCTTGCGAATTCCAATTTGGTGGAACATCTCCCTGATATCTCCACACACAGCGACAGCTCCCTCCCGAAAGTTGAAGAAAACAGATGGCAGTGCCTGGTACTCCTGAGGACCTTTCAGTAGGTAGAAGTTGAGTGACACTCCATTCACTTCAGCAGCAGCGTCAAATACAAAGCGAAGCTTTTGAGGCTTGTTAGGGTTAATAACACCGAAGTGAGGCAAATACCATGTTCTTGGACCTGTGACGTCGGCTTCTGCTGGCTGCAGCTTTCGGGCATAGCATTTGTTCACATAACCTCGCATAATGGATTTGTAGGCAGCGGCAAAGTCATCGTTCCTCTTCATCTTTCGCTCCACTCCCACCAAGCGCTTCTGTGCCATGGAAAAGCTGGATGGCAAAACGACGCCATTAGCATTCCACAACAAACCAACCTCGAATCAACCATCGATTCTTTTCGTAGTAGAGCCGAGAATACTTCTAGCGCGAATGTCTCCCTTCGATTCGACTGGAGGCGCGCGGGTGTGTTCGTGTGAGTTGTCGTCGGTGTAGGACCAAATACAACCCAGCCAAGCTTCGTACGCGTTGCATATGGTCCATTTTTTCCCAAATTTATCAGTTTCGACGCCAGGCCCAAATGGCAATGATCTAGCCCAATTAGAAGTCTCGGAACGGCGTTGGAGTACGACTGCATTGGGAATTCCTTCTGTCGGCTTGATGTGCAACTCAGATCCGCATCCTTCAGACTTTGAGTTGGAAGCTTTAGATCCGAGACGCCATATACGTTACAAAGTTCGTATTTCTTCGTCATACCTGTTCCGCTAACCTTCATATCAACAACCAACGAAGGCTCCTGTGCTTGTTTTCCCGCAATCCACAGCATACTTAGCTGGCGAGGACTGCCCTTGAGGCCTATCTCCTTAATTAGGCCCACGTCCAAAATAGAAATCGAGGACCCCTCATCAGAAAGCGCATGAGTGTTTAAGGCCTTGTTTGGGCCATACAAAGTCACGGGTAAAACTCGGAACAGGAACTTCTGATCATTGCTGGGAATCCTTTTTGTAGCTAACACACTACCAGCGTTGGAACATTCAGGAACTTGTTGACTTACCTCTGGCAACGGAGTAGGCTTGAGCAGGACTTAATGGAGTAGCTTATGACATCACATTCTCTGGCATCCATTTGAAGCACAAATACTTTTCACACGGCAACTACGGGTATCGTGCCCTCTCTTGAGACATGCGAAGCAAAGACCATGTTGCTTGACGCTCGACCATCGTTCCTGCACCGTCGCTTTAATGAACTTTCTGCACTCGTTCACTTTGTGACCCTCTTGACATAAAGGGCATTTTTGCGATCTCCGTTCGTGGGGTTCCTAAGTTTGTAACACCGACGGCTGTATGTTCGAATGTGGCGATGGTGCGTACATATTTGGCGGTGTATACAAGAATGGTGGCGATATATACGTGCTTGATGACATGTGCACTGTCGAAGGTGTTGCATACGTGGATGAAGGTAACGGCGCATACACGGCTATCTGCAGTGCATACGTAGCTGGCGGCTGTTCATGCGCGGCTGGCTGTGGCACATGTGAGATTGGCGATTGTGTGTGTACTCCTAGCGGATTTGCAAGTATAGCTGACGGCTGGCCATACGTAATTGATGGCTGTGCGTAGGTTATTGGCGTCCGAGCAAGCGCAGCTGGTGGCGGTGCATACGTGGTTGACGGCTGGGCATGAAGGAATGACGTTAGTGCATGCCTGGCTGTCGGCTGACCACACGTGACTGATAGTTGTCCTTGTGGGACAGGCTGGTGCACGGGCTGCGACTGGATCGCCAATTTAAGCGTGTCACACTCCTTCCAGCGCAGCAATCTGTTCATGCAGCGAAAGAATGTACATTTGGTCCACCCGAGCATTGGGCGCATTTCCAGGACCATTTGTACCATTAGAGACTGCCGTGGCTATGGTGGCTATGACGGTAGGCGTAGCAACCACGTGTTTCCCAAAGTAGTTACTGTACACTGTCTGGACACCGGGCGCTTGACGTGCCGACGTTGAAATTGCGGTTGTTGCGTCTAAAATACTGCACAGATAAGTCCCACTCACGACTGAAGAAACTGATGCAACATTTTCACAGTTTTGCACAGACACTGTGCACCGGGATTCTCAGCGGTGGCTGGTGGAATCGGAGCAAGAAACACTGCGGCTGCGGCGGCTGAGGCAGTTCTTTCAGATGTTCCTGGAGTACCGGCACTACTTACGGCATCTGAGAAAGTAGCTGGCGCATTCGATTCCATGGCGTGGTTACGCGGACTGCGTCGAGGCGGTGTGCGACTCAGCATGTGGTGCGTAATCAAACAACCACGCGAAATAAATATGTTCTCGTTAGGTGAAAATTAAGCGCACGCTCAAACAATTGAAATGAGTTGTTTATTTCTAGGAAAAGAATATTACAAGTAATCGAAATAATTTTACATTAGGCACTTACCGCAGTTTGCACCTCTTCTCTTGGCTTCGAGAACAAACGAGTGGTGGGTGCACGACTGGGTCGTACGCAACTTTCTCTTTCACAGCGAGTTGGGCGTTAGATCAAATAGTACGCAATTCGATTATTGATGCTAAAAATTATATAAATAATGTCGAAATGTGTTTATACGAACGTTTACTCCGAAATTTGAAGGAATCGATGTCAATGTGAATAATAATGATTTGCCGTTATTGGCCAAAACTGAAAATTCCGTTTAGTGATAGTTGGGCAAAAACTAATTATGTGGAATTTCTTCAAGCTGTAATAGTAGTATATCTATTAAATTTCATTCAATTTGACATTATAGTTTGCAAGAAATTATCAATTTTCCTTATATGGCCTATATGACAAAATCCGTTATATGGATTTTCTCGAAAAAACTGGGTATGCAGTTTTCTTGAAGCTAATATGGTTATAGTACATAAAAAGTTTAATCAAAATCGTTAGAGCCGTTTTCGAGAAAATTGAGGTTATGTGTAATTTTTATATGGCAGGTACCATTATTAACATGGCTAAAAGCAAATAAAAAAAATGGCCTAGAATTATGACTAAAACAAGCTTGGGTACGAAGTTTGAAGAAAATCGGTTCAGCCGTTTAGGCTGGGGAGACCATTACGGACAGACGGACCGACGGACGGAATTCCAAAAACCACTTTTTTAGGCTCCGCTATCATCGTAATGTTAGAATCAATCAAAATCTCGAGGTCGAAAATTTTCACGAAAACAATATCTTTCTCTTTGTAAGAGAAAGTTAAAAATAAAGCCGAAATAAAAATGGCTGCGCAGAGGGAGAAGTGCCTGCCAACCGCGGCCAAAGTAATGCCAAGCTGCCACTCGTGGTCAGTAATGCCATCTCTAGGTTGGTTTTTGTGTTGGTGAATAGATGGCGCTTTAAAATGAATGGGTTTTCCACAAAAGTATTTGCTTTTGTCTTGACTGCTTTTTGCCCTTTCCTTCTCTGGTTATCACTGGTGGGATGTGAGCTGTTGGCCTATTAATTTTCTTTGTTGCCTTGCGGAGCGAGTAGTCGGAACTAGCATAATTTGTTAGGCATGTAAGGTATTTTTAATTTTTTTTTGTATATTGGCGCCCTTGTATCTTGCCAACGTTTTCTAGCATTTCTCTTTTCTGCAATAATTTCACATATTGCATAAATATTTGTAAATCAAAACGAAAATCACTTTGGTCAAACAGACAGCTATCATTTGTGTGTGCGTTCCACATCGCCTCACCTCATTTTACAGTTGAAATCTAAAATCCGGAATACGGTCATTACCAACTGAACAGCACCTTCACAGAATTCCATAATTATTATCAGTTTAATATTATAATTATCAATTATTTCTTATGTTAGATAAAAGGTCATCAAAAATGTGAGCTATAAAAAATAAGTCACCAAACAAATAAATTAACAAAAGCGTTAACGCCATCAGCAATTTAATTTGATCTCAATCTTCAAGTATTGGCCTAAGTATTTTAAAACAGTTTTATAAAGAAAAACAATCGAAATCCCTTTGTATTTATATTAAATGTTTCATTAGATGAATCTTTGTAACGTTTACTTTTTAAATATTTGAATTTGCTAATGGAATATATTTTCACCAATTTATCACTCAATCCTACCACAAATTTTTCTTTCAACACATTCCTCGAACTCCCATCTGGTAATAAATGTCAAAATTACAATTTTCATAATACGAAAATAAAGCGCGATTTCAATACTGTTAAAACAGTGGACTAGACGCTTGAAGGTCTTCATAAGGAACGATGAAAATTCATTAGGATCAATACCATAACTTCGCCAATGACCAACGAAGTCGGAAACACCCAAAACTTCCGCGTTCGCTGTGGATTTCTTGAACCGGGAATTTTTGCCATATTTGCCTGGGCCCTCATTCCGTAAAGTGATTATCGTTTGACGATAACGTTTCGACGGTTGTCTTGCATCACGTAAAATCAATAATCGTTTTTGCTGTAGGTTTTAAATCATCAATTACTTACATTTTGCATTATTTTTAATAAAATTGTGCGGCACCAAACACATTAAAAAAATCAAATGTCAATCATGACAATTTATATGACATCTAATAAATAGTTTGAGAAGTAGTTACTACAGTTTGAGAGTATCTCAAATAAAAGATTGACGATATCGCCCACGACTACGGCCGTTTCGGTGATAATCGTTGTCAAAGTTACGGAATGACCCCCCTGGCTTGTATTCGGATTTGAGGAAGTCCTTGGCGAATCTACAGACGACAGATACTGAATGTGGTCGGGCTCCAACAACGTGGTGAAACCTAAACGAAGCGCTTAAGAGATTTTATTATTTATTTTGGTTAAATATTGTCACCAATTTCATTAACAACGCACAACTATTTGCAACGTATAAGGAGAACACAAAAATCAATTCAATTTGTCGATAGAGTTATGAAAATCCGCGTCACAGATAGGAACATTTTTTGACATTTTTACATTGCATTGTTAGAGAGGAGTCTGGATCAATGGCAAAATGCTTTTCAATTAATTCATTATGCCAAATAAGTAACAAGTTTTAAACTTGCTCCCGTAATTAACAATCAAAACGAATTTGTTAATAAATTTTGCGAATTGCATGTACTCCTCTTTATCACCCGGTTTCTTACGTGTCGTTTTGACATATAAATTAGCTGGGCTGTAAATAAGGGTGTGTGAAACAAACAATGTGCGTATCTGGTTGGACCGTGGTGATCTATTTATCTGTCAAAATCCTGGAAAATTCCAGGATTAGCATGTCGGCAAAACGTTAATTCCTGGAAACTTTCCTATCTTTTCTTTACCTGATCTCTGGCCGAGACACAAGATCTGCTCCTAAATACCCACTTTCCGAACTGCAATAAAGTATCGGATATTAAAAACAAAAATGATAACAGCGTAACGAACTTGTTGCAACAAATTCGGTTACAACGGAGAACCTTTATTAACTCGCAATAAAACTTCTGTTTTACAATGCGTAGTTACAAATCCTTTATTAATAAAGTAAATCATTAATTCATGGTTTATATTGTTACATTAATTTTACTTACTTACAGCCCTATTCTCCCCCATGTGAGGAAACAAAAGTCACAAGCTCTTGTGACTATTCTTTGGGAGGATGATTGTGACTCGATAACATTTGTCGGATTCTCCGATAATCCTCACAAGAAAAGTCACAACGAAACTCACCACAGCAAAGGTGAATATATATAAGCAACGTTTCTGCAAATTGTGACTTGGCTGAGAGGTATTATATATAGTTATTTCGTATACACTTCTGATAACAGCCATGTACAAGGAAATATAGCACTGAAAGAAACTATTCAAAACAAATTTTAAAAATCTGCAATGAGAACTTGAGAAGAACAATATGTAATACATACTCGAAGTACAAAAAGACAAGGAAGTTGGAAGTTAAAAGCCGTCTTCGCTGCAATCGTATCAATATTATTAGTTTGTTACAAATGATATGCTTTTGTAAAATTCTTACTTTTCATTTACGGAGGAAACTTTGTCAATGATATGCGCCATATTCATTTTAACTTCCATTTTTTACAATACTCAACAATCAAAATATCAAATCTCAAATAATTTGCTAGTTGTGACCTGCTCTGAAGGAGGTCACAATTTCGATTGTTTTTGTGACTCTCACAAGTTGTGACTGTGGGGGAGAATACGAAAAAGTCACAAAATCAATTTCACCTCTTCTTGTGACTTGTGAGGTATCAGTGATGATGGGGAGAATCGGGCTACTAGTCTACTTTTCTTAGCTGTAATGGGGATTGAATTTAAGTCCGCGCGCACACTTGGCGCTTCGTGAAGAAAATGAGCGAATATAAGCGCAAAAAGTCACGCTTTAATTTGCTTCGAACTTGGCCGTCCTTTGACTGTTTGACTTGGACTACCCGTCCCTTGGGCCAGCAGTTCCGCCGACTATTTGGGTCAACAATCAAGACGATGTCATTTACTTCCACTGGTTTTACTGGAGAGAACCATTTAGTGCGTCTCTGCTTCTAGAAGCATACTTCGTAGAAATTCATCATTTGGATTCCTCGTTGGAGTCGTGGCATGTAAAACGGTTTTGATGGAGCGTACTAGTCGCTCCCAGCTGCCGCCCATATGTGGTGAGCCGGGTGGTATGAATTTCCCCTTAATTTCTGCTGTGGTGAATTCATTTACCAATTTGTCCTTCTGGATGATTTTAAATGCATCCCTTAGTTCTCGTTCCGCTATTGTCGATATAAAAATCAAGAGGGGTTCCACGTCTTGCCATAAAATTCCGAAGACTAAGGATACAAGAATCGGTTATTAAGGTGTGAGCAATCTCTATATGAATTTCGCTTACGGTAAGACATGTTAAAAAAAAAACTCCCCAGCGCTTTTTGGCCCTTCGAACCATACTTACCGTCATGGGGCCAAAATAGTCGATTCCTACATAGGAAAATGGTCGACAAAATGTTGCTAGTTGCGCGGGGGGAAGTTGGGACATGATTGGTGGATGTGATTGAGCTTTATCATTCTTGCATTTTTGACAGTATCTTTTTACTTCCTTTACGCAGACCGAAATTGGGCTATGAAGTATTTTTGGCAAATCTCATCAACAACTGTTTCATCATTTTGATCTTTATATCGGTGATGAAGGTCATTGATGATATGTGACGTAATCGAATGTGATCTCGGTAGAATTATCTGTAATATTATATCATTCTTCCACATTCTGGACACAGTTTAAACAGGGGGCTGCCTCTTCGACGTAGCGATTCGCTTTTAGATCTGCAATCTCCTCCCCATAAATGCTATATTGCGCCTCTCTAATTAAAGAGTTTTCTGCCAACTGAAATTCCACGCATGACAACGGCCCGTTCAAATTAGGTTTACAAGTTCTTTTGATACTAGAGTTGTTTAGGAATCGGAAAACGTACGCCGTGCTTCTAGCAATCGTGTCCAGCTGGAGAAGTCATTTGACCGAAACAAGTTTTCTTGGGTAGAAAATTGAATGCCTTTGAAACATGTTTTTAAATATTCTATTGTAGAACCGACGATTTTCTCCTTCGGCCAGTTTTCTTGAGGGGATTTGAGAAAGGATGGTTCGCTGAACCATCGAACAGTTGATTTAAATTCAGGAGGTTTTTGCCACTTTGTGGCTTTATCAGAAACATTCGAGCTGTTGTGTATCCATCTCCACTCTGAGAGCTAGGTTAATTCCAATATTTCGCTTATATACGTGCAACTGTATGTCGGAACCCCATTTAGAAACCACGTTGCATCTTGGAATGTTGATGGTCTCCACCTTGATCAGGCTTTGTTTCTCTGTTGCTACTCTACAAAAAGCGTTGGTAATTTTGGTCATCTTTGCGGATGCCAATTTGGTGAAACATCTCCATGATCTCTCCGCAAAGGGCAAATTCTTGTTGTCTGAACTTGTAGATGATACCATGACTGATTCCGACCACCAATTATCTCTTCAGATGTTAGCCTTCGAGCATATCCCTTCCTGACGTATTCACTGATTTTTTTATTTAAAGTGTCAGCTAAGCCTTGGTCCCTTTCCGTCAGCTTTTGGAGGAATAAAAGTCGTCTTCTGACCATAGGGTAACTATCCGGCAATTGGATTTTATCGAATCTCCAGAGTAAAGATGTTTCAAATTTGCCATTTTTATGAACCGTAACGGGTGTTTAGCATATCTAACGCTCGAATATCGTCACTGGACATAATGATCCTCTGCTACTGCGTTGTTCCAAAGTTCTCATCGCAAATAAACTCTTTTACTAAATGCCGAAGGTCTATGTCACTACATTCGTAGACGTGAAAGTTGCGACCTTTGGTATTGCCTCGTTGACTATTGGCTCCAGTGAAACAATTACCGTGTACCACCCATCCCAGACGAGTTTTAGTAGCTACGGGTTCATGCAAACCCCCCTCTTTGGATCTTAATGGGAGTCCGAGCTGAGCATTGTTTACGCCTATCAATGATCGCGGAGCTGCGGATAGAGATTACTTTTAGGTGATCGTACTCCAATTGCAATTGGTTGCTATGGTTAGCATAGGTTGGCTACATTGTGTACGTCTACGAGCGCAAAATTTTCTGCGTTGGCGCGGATGCTGGATATCTGCAAGTTGATCCATTCGGAGTGACTCTCGTATCGTGAGGTGTTTCCTGTCCACTTCATCCATAGTGGTCTAGGCGTTCCACGTACTTTCAAACACCTGGCGACTTCTTTATCTATTAACGTTAGTGATGAGCCGTCATCTAAAAACGCACACGCCTTTATCCTAACTCCGTTTCCATAAAGGAGCACTGGTACAACTCGAAACACAATGGAATCTGTGTTGAAGCTCTGAACATCCGGGCGTTGTATTGAATGTACCGCAACGGTTCCTGATTTCGATTGATGTGCTGTTGATTCCCTTTCGTCATTATGAAGTAGCTGGTGGTGTTTTCGAGTACATTGATTTTTCCCACAAACAGACTCCGATTTGCATCTATTGTTCATGTGACGCTAAAGACATTGCCGACATAGCTGATGCTTTCTCACTTCTTCCCATCTGGAGCTGTGACTTGCCTCTCGGAACTGCTTACAATCAGCTAAAGAAGAACAGTTGCCACCACA
The DNA here is from genome assembly GCA_932526625.1 of Rhingia campestris. NCBI lineage: Eukaryota > Metazoa > Arthropoda > Insecta > Diptera > Syrphidae > Rhingia > Rhingia campestris. The sequence goes on from OW052183.1 coordinate 78,612,279, forward strand.
AATAAGGCACTTGTAGTCTGGTTCACTTTGTAATAAGTTCTTCTTAAGTGGCGCTACAGTCCGGGATGAACCTGGGCCTCAACCAACATGCCTCTCCAATTAGCCCGGTCCTTAGCTAACTGCAATCAGTTGCGCACTCCAAGTTGGTTGAGGTCGGTTTCTACTTGTGCGCGCCACTAAAGGCGAGGTCTTCCTCTACTGCGTCCGACGTCGGGCTGGGAATCGAAGTCTCTGCGAGCCGGAGTATTGGTGTCCATTCTTTCTATATGTCCTAGCCACCTTAAACGTCCAATGCGGAGTTTTTTGACTAGGGGTATGTCGCTGTACAGCTCGTCAACGCAAACGGGACCGAAGATTTCCCGAAGAATTTTTCTCTCGAATCGACCAAGGATTTCTTCATCCGCTTTTGATACGGTCCATGCTTCAGCGCCGTAGAGCAGGACTGGGATGATCAAGGTCTTATATAGGATCTCCTTAGTTGTTCGAGTGAGGGCTTTACAACTAAATTGCCTTCTTAGCCCGAAGAAACAGCGATTGGCAAGAGTAATTCTTCGTTTGATTTCTGAGGAGAAATCAATGTCAATGGTGGCGTTCTGTCCGATTCGTCGATGTAGTCTTGCCCTCATTTACTGCTAAACACATTTTCGCCGCTTCCTTCTCTATACTAGCAAACGTGGCTTTAACATCACGTTGAGTCCTACCAATGATGTCAATATCGTCAGCGTATGCTAGTAGTTGTACCGATTTTTGGAGAATTGTGCCTCTGGTGTTGGCTCGGGAGTTTTGTACAATCCTCTCAAGAATCAAATTGAAAAAGTCACATGACAGTGCATCACCTTGCCTAAATCCTTTTTTGGTATCGAATGTGTCGGTGAGGTCGTTTCCGATCCTAATGGTGCAGCGAGAATTCTCCATCGTTATCCTACACAAACAAACGAGTTTGGACGGTATACTAAAATATAGTTCGTATAGTATAGTTCGTCTCTATAAATGCTGTCATATGTGGCTTTGAAATCGATAAATAGGTGGTGGGTATCGATTTGGACTTCTTGGGTTTTTTCAAGGATCTGCCGAAGTGTGAAAATTTGATCGATTGTGGACTTTCCTGGCCTAAAACCACACTGTTGGTAAACAGTTTCAAGCGTTCACATATTACGGCATATAGGATCTTGTAAGCGATGTTGAGTAGACTTATGCCTCTGTAGTTGGCGCAGTTCATAAGGTCTCCTTTTTTGTGGATCGGGCAAACGATGCTGAGGTTCCATTCTTCAGGCATGCTTTCAACCGACCAGATTTGGCTTATGAGTTGCTATATGTTGCTTACCAAGTCATCTCTGCCAGCTTTATAAAGCTCAGCATGAAGGCCGTCATTTCCGGCGGCCTTATTAATCTTGAGTTTATATATAGCTATCCTCACTTCACTTAGGTCGGGTGGTTGGCAGTTTTCGCTTACGTTGCCAATATTAAATGGTTCGTTCTGCCTGACAGCGGAGTGTTGTTCGTCATCGCCGTTTAGCAGTCTGCAGAAGTGGTTCTTCCATATCCTCAGCATCGACTGTGTCTCAACTACGATGTTTCCTTGTTCATCTCGACAGGATTCTGTTCGAGCCTTGTAGCTTTGGCTTTGACGTTTTACACTTTGGTAAAACTTGCGAATATCGTTCCTGGAGTGGCACCTCTCTATATCCTCGATCGCGCTTTTCTTGCTCTTTTTCTGCTTTCTGAAAAGCCGATGTTCAATGGCAGCTCTCGTCTTCACTTGCAGCTTAGCCTTGAAGGCCTCGTTCTTGGCTGCGAGCATCTGTCGGCATTCCTCATCAAGCCAGGGGTTTCTTGCTGGTGGCCGCGAAACCTAGCACATCAGTTGCGGCTGATCTAATGGCTTGTTGGCATCGTTGCCATTGTTCTTCGACATTAGATGCTGGTGGTATGTTGTGAGTCGAGAGGTTAAGGAATACGCGTTGCACGAAGGTCTTGGCGGTCTCTGGCGATTGCAGTCTTTCGACATTAAATTTTTTCACAGTATTTCTTTTTTTTTTTGTTGCGTGGTTGATATCCGCATCCTTACCTTGACTACAACAAGGTAGTGGTCCGAGTAAATGTTAGCCCCTCGGAATGTTCGGACATCCAAAATACTGGATGCGTGCCTCTTGTCTATCGCAATTTGATCGATTTGGTTGACTGTTCGTTGATCTGGAGACCGCCATGATCCCTTGTGGATATCGAGGTGAGGAAACCGTATGCTGGCTATAGTGGCATTTCGTTCCGTATCGAAGTCAATTAGCCTAAGTCCGTTACCAGACGTGTTGTCGTGTAGGCTATATTTTCCGACAGTACTGCTAAAGATGTCTTCTTTTCCTACCTTTGCGTTAAAATCTCCCAGCACGATTTTAACATCGTACCTTTGTAGTCGCTCATAGGTTTTGTCGAGGAGCTCGTAGAAGCAATCCTTAGTTTTATCATCTTTTTCCTCCGTCGGAGCATGAGTGCATATAAGGCTTATGTTGGCGAATTCGGCCTTGATGCGGATTGTTACAATGCGTTCGCTAATGTCTTGAAAACATAAGACTTCTTGCCTAAGTCTGGCACCTATAACAAATCCGCATCCAAATAGTCGCTGTTTCTGCTCACTATAACACGGTCCATAGTAGATGTCACAGTTTTTCATAGTAGTAATGTCTGTTTTGTAGCAGTTTAGGGCTTCCGCTAGTTGTTCGCCTGCACCTCTCCTGTTTAATGTTCTCACATTCCAGGTGCAGATACGAACGTCGTTGTCCTTTTTTCGATTAGCATGGTCGTCAACAATAATATCAGTCCTTTCCGAGGCTATTGGTTGCTTCGTAACAATAGTTTTTTCCGTGGATGGGTAGTTAACCCAAAGCATAACCCCCAACCCCCAAAAAATACCGATGTCAATAGCCCATTTTGGGGTATGAGCGCTGCCGTTGACCCATTGAGGGCTCCTCCGCCACCAACTCTTTTCCAATACCCTGGCTCAGTATTGGAAATCCCTATAGACCTGCAGCCGTATTTATAAAAGTATTTTAGAGGTTGCCTAACTTTAGGCAACCTTTAAGTACTGCCTAAGTGCAAAATCGGTATTTATAATCGATTTTCACATTTAGGCAACGTTGCCTAAAGGCCGCCTAACTTAAGCGCGAGCGAACCCTGCCTAAAGGCTGCCTAGAGGCTGCCTAAGGAATTTTCATTTCATTTTCATTTTGACGTTTACGAGAATTTCAATCTAGAAATTTATTTTGAGATTTTGGGTGGTGGTTTGCAATAAAGTGAAAATATTTTCATAAGAATGGAATCAAGCTTCATTTCACTTGTAAATGATTTATGTGTAGTGAATATTATGAATTCTCCAACTAGTAGGAGACCAAAAATATACAAAACGCTTACTCGATGATGGGGGCTATGCCTGCTCCAACATTCTTTTCACTCCACTGTTGAATCCTCAAACTAATTCCGAACAGCAATATAACATTGCCCATATAGCTCCATGTTCTTCCTTTAAGATATTTGTTTACAAATAACATATGCTGTCAAACCAAAAAAAAAAAGAAAATCTGATGTAAACAAAGTATAAGAATCTTAATTTTTTATACTAGATTTGTAAATACTACTACTTTATTTGACATAAACTTCGCCTAGTTAGGCAGCAATGGAAAATCGATTATAAATAAGAATTTAAGCAACGTTGCCTAGAGGCAACCTAAATATTTAGGCATCCTAACTAGGCAACCTCTGAGACCCCGCCTAAGGAAATCTAATAAATACGGCTGCTGGTGTTCAAATATGTCGAAGCAGCTCATAAAGGGATTTCACTATCAGTTCGATCAAACTGGAGCTGTAGGCGCCACCGTTGACACCATCTAGGGAATTCCTCCGCTGCCGCCTGAGAGTGAGTACCTTAGTGAGAGGACACTCCTCCCCCCTCTCTCGTTTGCTGCCACCAACGACCTTCCACAGGGGTTTAATATCCCATCTCCAGTCGAGGTACTAGGCAGCCACCAGTCACCAGCGTGGAGGTGAGAGTAGGAGTTGATAGTGAGGGGCTAGAGTGAGAACGCTTGTGTCCTCATATAATCGCATCACTATCCTTAAGCACCGGCTGCGACCATAAGTTGGTAACTCTAATTGCTGGTATTTTGAAGAAACAAAACTCAACTGAAAATTGATTCCCTTTCAATATAATGCCTGAAACAGACGTGCAGTGGTTCTGCATGCAGTGCGGCACGCAGTGCGGCACGTAGTGCAGCAAGCAAAACACACGTGCTATATAATTGCCTCATAGTGCTTCATTAAATGAAATAAATAAAAAAATATGCATATGGTAGGAACTTGGGTTTCATTTGGTTGAAGCATTCATTCCAAATACACATTGAAAATAGCAATCTCATCTTTGATACTTTACTGGATTTAGTTTATGCTCTTAGGTCATAATAAGATTGAATAGGTATTCGTTCAGTAATTGCTTCCTTCATCAAGCCATTCCCATTGGAAAATATTTTCATGTATATACATTTGTTTTGTTATGGCATTTATTTGTTTTTTTTATGCGGATTAAACGTCATAATTCAATGATGCCAAATATCTTAATAATACGTTGTTTTTCTTTTGTGTTGTGGTGCCATTGAATTTTTGCAGTGGATTTAGAAATAGAGACAACTTGCAGTACTGCAACGCTTGCAGATTTTACATGTGTTCGCTCCCATTGAAAACTGTTCTATCTTTTCTGCAAGGAGAATTCTGCACATGTGTTTCAGGCATAAGGCGTGATTTCTGTTTTTTGTTGTTTTTTTTTGTTTTGCTTTTTTTAAGAAAAGAATTGGACTCCACAGTCGATTCAATGGGAACGTTTATCCATTTTTTTCATGGTAGTTTATACAATTATCTTTGCAGCTTTCTCTTTAACTAAGGCCGTGTGTCAATTGCGTTAAAAGGCGGTTAAATTTTATCCGCTGGCTAATTTTTGACATTTCTGCTGTGGTAAACAAAAGTTGGCTTTTGGATTAAATGGGATATTATTTAAAGACTATTTTTAATAATTTCCCAAAAGAATTGGAACTTTCCTTTCTATATATTTTCATGTAATAAAAAAATACCGAATAGACTTAAGAGATATAATACCAAAAACCTTAACTATTTATTATTGAAATTAAAACATAATTGTTGTACAATTTGTGTTCATTATTAAGGATATCAATTTTACTTTGTTCAAATTACACACATTTCGCATACAAAGTATACCGAAACAAATGTAGTCATAAAATTTTTGTAACCATCCTTTTTCAAAAACCCAATCTTAGTTTATGTTAAAGATTTGTTTACATTTTCTGATATGAAATACACATTCTTTTCTTTTTATAAAAATCTGAATGCTGTGCTATTTTCCCACACATGTGAGCACTGGTATGCTTTCTATCACTCTCACTCCTCAGTAAGTATACCAATAGCCCGATTCTCCCCATCATCACTGATACCTCACAAGTCACAAGAAGAGGTGAAATTGATTTTGTGACTTTTTCGTATTCTCCCCCACAGTCACAACTTGTGAGAGTCACAAAAACAATCGAAATTGTGATCTCCTTCAGAGCAGGTCACAACTAGCCAATTATTTGAGATTTGATATTTTGATTGTTGATAAGTGTAAAAAAATGGAAGTTGAAATGAATATGGAGCATATTATTGACGAAGTTTCCTCCGTAAATGAAAAGTAAGAATTTTACAAAAGCACATCATTTGTAACAAACTAATAATATTGATACGATTGCAGCGAAGACGGCTTTTAACTTCCAACTTCCTTGACTTTTTGTCCTTCGAATATGTATTACATTTTGTTCTTCTCAAGTTCTCATTGCAGTTTTATTAAATTTATTTTGAATAGTTTCTTTCAGTGCTACATTTCCGTGCACATGGCTGTTATCAGAAGTGTATACGCAATAAATATATACAAAACCTCTCAGCCAAGTCACAATTTGTAGAAACGTTGCTTATATATATTCACCTTTGCTATGGTGAGTTTCGTTGTGACTTTTCCTGTGAGGATTATCGGAGAATCCGACAAATGTTATCGAGTCACAATAATCCTCACAAAGAATAGTCACAAGAGCTTGTGACTTTTGTTTCCTCACAAGGGGGAGAATCGGGCTGCAAATGTCAAAAATTAACCACTGGATAAATTTTAGCGAGCTGTTGAGCAGGTTAAAATTTTGAAGTCTCTATTCACCACATTAAAGTCAAAAATTATCCACTGGCTTAAATGTTAACGCATTAGATTAGACTTACAGCCCGATTCTCCCCCTTGTGAGGAATCAAAAGTCACAAGCTCTTGTGACTATTCTTTGTGATGAGTATTGTGACTCGATAACATTTGTCGGATTCTCCGATAATCCTCACGAGAAAAGTTGCAACGAAACTCACCGCAGCAAAGGTGAATATATATAAGAAACGTTTCTGTAAATTTTGGCTTGGCTAATAATGGTCTGCATGAATACATTCATTTGCATTGTCTTAGCAAGTATACTACTTCACTGTACTCTATTCATAGCAATCGTACGAGTAAGAGTACCGTACAATTGAGTACCACATTAAAAGAGACAGTTACTGTACTCTATTCTATCACCTAATACCAATATGAGTACACTGTTTGCTTAAATTCATACATGTGGGTGCTTGCTTTGAACAAAACCTGTACCCATTTAACTGTTAAAAATACACTGAGTGCAGTGAGTCCACCCATTTCTGTAAATGAATGCAATGGGTAGTTGCGTTCTACTTTCGATCAAGTGAACACAACAAAGTGGCTGTGCTTGCAACTGTGTATTAATTTTAATATTATTTAGCAAATTGGAAGTACATATATTTTGGATTAACAATGATTACATGTACTTAATTACATTTAATTTTAAATAAGGACTCGACAAACGACTCAAATATTTCGATGGCAAGCGATGTTACTATATTAAATAGTTCAGCAATTAGAGCGAAAATTATAAGTGGCGACATTAAAATTACCAACAAAGGAGACAGGAGTAAAGTTTGGGAATTGTTTGGAACAATCGAAAGGGAAAATGGTGATCAAATTCTAAATTAAGTGGCGAAGTGTTTTAATGTTTTTAAATTTAATTGCAAAAGCGCATCAAATTTATTGAAACACAAATGTTATACTTTAAACGAGTGGTGGGTGCACGACTGGGTCGTACGCAACTTTCTCTTTCACAGCGAGTTGGAGTTAGGCGTTAGATCAAATAGTACGCATTTCGATTATTAATGCTTAAGATGATATAAATAATGTCGAAATGTAATTATACGAACGTTTACTGCGAAATTTGAAGGAATCGGTGTCTTTGTGAATAATAATGATTTTCCGTTATTGCCCAAAACAGAAAATTCCGTTTAGTGATAGTTGGACTAATTATGTGGAATTGCTTCAAGCTGTAATAGCAGTATATATATTAAATTTCATTTAATTTGACATAGTAGTTTACGAGAAATTAGCAATTTTCTTTATATGGCCTGAATGACAAAATCCGTTATATGGATTTTCTCGAAAAAAACTGAGTATGCAGTTTTGTTGAAACTAATATGCTTATAGTATATATAAAGTTTGATCAAAATCTTTAGAGCCGTTTTCGAGAAAATTGAGGTTATGTGTTATTTTTATATGTCAGGTACCGTTAATAACATGGCTAAAAGCAAACAAAAAAAATGGCCTAGAATTATGACCAAAAGATACTTTGATACGAAATTTGAGGAAAATCGGTCGAGCCGTTTAGGTTGGGGAGACCATTACGGACAGACGGACCGACGGACGGAATTCCAAAAACCAATTTTTGGGTTCCGCTATCATCGTAATGTTAGAATCAATCAAAATCTCGAGGTCGAAAATTTTCACGAAAACAATATCTTTCTCTTTGTAAGAGAAAGTTCAAAAACTATTACGAGAAAAAAATGAAATACAAAGAATAAATCATATTAATTTAAATTATGTCAGTGCTTTGATTCCAATCTTAAAATCATTTGAAAAAACATCAAAAATATTAGAAGGCGAAAATTATCCAACTCTTCATTTAACATTGGTTCATATTAATCGTTTAAAAAAATATGCGCCTTTTATTTGGAAGACCTCATTGTCATTAAATATTTTAAAGCAAAATTAAATACTTATTTGGATTCCATTGTGTTACAAAATTTAACAATAGTTCACAAAATTGCTCTTTTTTGTTTCCTCCCGCAAATAAATTAATTCAATTAAAAAAAGAAGAAGTTAATTGGTTCCGATCCAGTTTCGGTAAGCCAAATAATGTTTCTGCATTCAAATATTAAAAAATCTGATATTTGTAAAGGACTAGAAGAAAATATAAATATAATTTAAAAGAATTCCAAAAAGTATACATACTAACAGAAAATGAAACTTGTTTTTTTAATTTTATTTATAAGAATAATGCCCTTTCTACTTCCTCCGTCCAACACAATTACTTTATATCAATTCTGCAACAACCATAACTCAGTGAAGTGAGTGACACTCAATGTATTCAGTGTACTCACTGCAGTGTACATATTCTATGTGAGTACACCGAACTAAATGTTTCATTATAAATGGGTGAACTACTCACTCAGAAATGAAATACCAAGTGATTCATTCATTTTATTTATCGAGATGTGAGTACAGTGAATAAGGTACACGAAAAAATATTGAATGTCTTGGAACTGGTTTCAAGACATTCATTGTAGATGTCTATTGGCTAAGAGTGATTGTATAGTTATTTCCTATACACTTCTGATAACAGCCATGTGCAAGGATATATAGCACTGAAAGAAACTATTCAAAACAAATTTAATAAAACATACTCGAAGTACAAAAGGCAAGGAAGTTGGTTGATTGTCATGAGGCTTCAACCTCTGCATGAGATCCCAGCACAATGTTTTTGGAAATCGAAAAAAAAAACTTTACAAACGTGCTGTTCTTTATAGTTATGGTTTCATTGGTACCTCTCAAGGTTCTTAAAAACCGTCTTCGCTGCAATCTTATCAATATTATTAGTTTGTTACAAATGATGTGCTTTTGTAAAATTCTTACTTTTCATTTATGGAGGAAACTTCGTCAATAATATGCGCCATATTCATTTCAACTTCCATTTTTAACACTACTCAACAATCAAAATATCAAATCTCAAATAATTTGCTAGTTGTGACCTGCTCTGAAGGAGATCACAATTTCGATTGTTTTTGTGACTCTCACAAGTTGTGACTGTGGGGGAGAATACGAAAAATTTACAAAATCAATTTCACCTCTTCTTGTGACTTGTGAGGTATCAGTGATGATGGGGAGAATCGGGCTATTAAAAGTTGAAGTCTATATTCACCACACTAATGTCATTTTTGGATAATATGAACAGGCCCTTACAGATATTAATTTTTGAACACATTCCAATCAATACAAAGAACGAAGTTTTTCTGTAAGAAATTTTTGAGCGAGAAAACAATATATATTTTAGTAACTTTCATTTGTCCCTTGGTGTAAGGAAGTCAAATAGATAATCAGCTCACATATATCTTACTTGTCCACGTACTTACTGTCCTTGTCCCGCTTTGACGGACAAAGTAAGAAAAATATTTCACTTCGGAGTTTTGTGAAAAGTTTGTACGAGTAATAAATAGTATTTATTGCACCCAAAAATGTCTACACCTGCTAGGAGACGTCTAATGAGAGATTTTAAAAGGTAATGTATAAATAAACTACTGCAGTTAAACTCTAGGAATCACTTTAAACCAGAAAATGTTCCCGAAATTTCGCCCAAAATATAAGCAGACGGTTTTGTCATACCAACCATTGTGTTGAGAATAAAAGAAATTGTATATCTGAAATTCGCGCAGCAAACGTTTGGGTTTCAAGAAGAAATCCTTTACTAAGTATATAGTCCGATTTGTTTGTTTAATTAAAAAAACAACATTTATGCAATTAGCAAAGGTGCACTTTGCTATTTTTTTATTGAATATAAAGAGGGCGCCGTTAGCTGAGTAGAAAACAAGATGAAAAATTTACGTTTCGCAAATTAGAAATCAACTATTGACTAGATTTTACTTAATTTGGGGGTTTATACAAATATTTACTTTACGTTTAGTAATAAGAAGTATTTATACTTTATGATGATTGCTTTTATGAAATTATTTTGTACATATTTGTTTAAGGTGTATTTAAAGATAAAATTATGTATAATATGTACCTACACATGAACTACAAAAGCCTACGGGCTAGATAATTGTTACCATATTTTTTGAAATGAATGTATCTTGTACAAGGTCGCTAATAGCGACCTTGACTTCACAGATAGTCACACTGGGTCTATTTTGTTTATAAACTGAAATACGAATGTGTTTGATAATAATATGTATGTCAAAATTGTGTCGTTCTCTCAGAAAATAATTAGGACTTCATAGAAATAGTTCACACTTGGAGTGTAACAATACTAAAATGAAATTTAACTTACACGCTTAACGTTAATACATTCAGTTTCCCGAACAGTTCTAACCTATTCACTTTAAAATTCGGATACGAAAAACATATACTATCGTACTATATGTTATCTACACAAAGAATAATTGTAAACAACTATGTCGCTGTATAGCCCGTGAAATTCGTCTCAATAACTTGTCTACACAAACGGGACGTTATATTTTTCGCTTGATATGACCAGCAGAGATTCCTTCATTCTGAGATCAGTGCCTGATACAGAATTTATTTAGTAGCTCGAGGAATAAGCGTTTAGGAAATCATTTTTTTTTTATTTCTGAAAAGATGTCATCAGAAATAATAGTAAAACCGAGACATACATCTTACTACTTCAAAGAATTTTATAGCTGTAATGTGTGATTCGATTCGGCGATGTTGTATATCCATCGTTTTATATTCGTTTACTGCTACCCCATTTTAGCCTCTTCCTTATTTCGGTCAATGATATATCGGCGTATGACAGTGTTGTTGCAAAAGTTTGATTTTGAGTTTTTCCAATTCTTTCAAGTGTAATGTTAAAGAAAATACATTTCGCACAGAATTTTAAAACTGCCATTGGTTTTGCACCTTTGTTTATTTTTTACTTTTTAATAGCAGATGTTCGCTTTCATTGTCGGTCTAGAAAAGTCACTTATACGTTTTGTCGAGGAGCTTTGCGAAACAGTTCTTATTTCATGTCCGGGTGGATAAACGCATATATGTGTTGTTTTTTAAATATTGTCCCGTTGTGAATTGTCGCAATATGTTCGTTGATTTCGTTGAAGCAAAAGACTTCTTGTCTACGATCCAAAAAGGCAAAGTAGCCAAAATAGGGAATTCAATAAAGTAGTTCGGGCTATGGGCACCACCGCTCATTTAGTATTGCCGTACATGTTCCCATTGGGCCTCGATAGGTACTTCCTTCTGTTAGTTAGTCAATGGTTTTGATACTACCATACAAGGTCCTTCTGGAACCATATAGCTTATACATAAAATATAACATGCCTTTCCTACAAAAAATAAAAAATTTCTGGATTACTAATTGGAATTTTTTAATTATATAATAAATTTTTTACCATATACGACGACACTATTTTAGACTTCAAGAAGATCCACCAACTGGAGTTTCTGGAGCGCCAACAGATAACAATATTATGATCTGGAATGCTGTGATTTTTGGTCCACATGATACTCCCTTCGAGGATGGAACCTTTAAACTTACAATAGAATTCACGGAAGAATATCCAAATAAGCCCCCAACCGTTAGATTTGTTTCGAAAGTATTTCATCCAAATGTATACGCTGACGGAGGAATTTGTTTGGACATTTTACAAAATAGATGGAGTCCCACATATGATGTATCAGCTATTCTTACATCCATACAGGTACTACATCGATTTAATAATTTTCAATATAAATCAAATGTAAAAATAATTGTTTTTAATTCTAGTCTTTATTGAGTGATCCAAATCCAAATTCACCAGCTAACTCAACAGCTGCTCAGCTTTATAAAGAAAATCGCCGTGAATACGAGAAACGAGTGAAAGCTTGTGTTGAACAAAGCTTTATTGATTAGCCATCCGCCACGTTTAATTAACATCTTTTATTTTTCGTAAATAATAAACAAGATAAACAAAATTAACTTAACAGAAATTAATAGACAGAATTAAAATGAAAAATATTGCTAAGTAAAAACAGGAAGTGAAATAACAACAAATAAAAATTCCACATTATAGTAGAGCATTGTCTTTTTACAGAGAAAAATGATTTGGAATTATTGAAATACATGCTTCACAAAAATTACAGCAACACGTAGAAAAGTTGTCACTTAATACAAAAATATAAAATGTCAAAACCTTAAAAAATGTACTCCAGCAGCTCTAAGAAATCTGGATTTTACACGAACATAATGTGACCACATATTATCTTTACGTCAGTATAAATATTAAGAGAAACATATGTTTTGTGTCTCTTGTTAGTCTCGGTGTACATGATGTTTGATAAAAAATGAATCCTTAGATATCTTTACATTTGTCAATAATATGATACGTAAACAAATATATTAAGTTCCTTTATTTTTCAAAAATATTGAACATACTTATACTGAATACCTTTTTCGCAGTGTTTAAAATTTGATCAGTTAATATTTTTATTTAGTTGTTTAAAATATAAGAGTGAATTGGAAATATACAAAGCTACCCAGCGACTTATTAGTGCTTAGACATGATGTTTTTTTCCACAAAAACAAATAAATACTAATAACTAAGGAAAGGGTTGAGGGGACATAAATAATAAATTTGTAGTTTACCTTTATTAAAAAATGCAAAAATATTGTTGTTCAGGCTGACTTGAATCCTCTGAATTTTGCCATTAAGATCATGTATCATCCTAAAATCTCGAGCAGAAAAATTATGTAATTAAACAATGTTTTAAGAAATATAACACCTTAATCAAATATTGAAATATTGGTTATTTTTGAAATGTTTTACAGTGTGCAAAATCAGGGTTAGTAGATTTGTGAAAAGTGACAGTCACTGAAATATGACAACACCGACTCGGACCACTACTTTGTTGCAGCCAAGGTAAGGAATTTACTAGGCTGAGATTAACTTCTGCCAATGTATAAATGCGGGTTTCACCACGACACAACAAATGATATATAGGTACTGAGGAAAAAATTATTTCGAAAGATTGCAATCCCAAGATAATGCCAAGTCCTTTGCAGAACACCATATCTACCACCAGCATCTAATGTCACGTTCAAATTGTGTTGGTCATTCTTATCGTTATGGGGCATTTCTTTTATACCTCTAGTAGTGATAAAAACTTGGCTGTCATATATTAAGTAAACTTTTTTTGAATTTTAAAATGTTCATTTGAGGTGTTGTGCCAGTTGGGTACATCGTTGCATCAGCTTTTGGGTTTATGGCTGAGTAGTGGTGGATGTATGTTTTCCACTCCTCCTTTCTTTTATGTTCCCATTGGGCGTTAATTATATTCAGGAAATCTCTTCGCGAAGGTGGGTGTGGTGTGATGTTCAGTTCTTCCGAAGCATTCTTTGCTGCAGTGTCAGCGAGTTCATTCCCTATGATACCTGTGTGACCTGGTACCCAGAGGATCATAATTTTGTTCTGGTTTTTCTGTAAGTTGTTTCGTATTTTGATAATTGTGGGTGAGTGGTTGTTGATATTACCAAGTGCATTTAGGGTTGAAAAGCTGTCAGAGCAAATAACAGTTTTTTGGCAGATTTACTTGCTATCTGAGTAGCTTTGAGCATTGCATGAGCTTCTGTAGTGTAAATTTTTTTTTTCGTGTGCTCCCGGAGGGGAGTAATCCTCATAGGACACCAGTGGTTATGCCCGACTCATATATTTTCTGTTCTGACAATTTCATTAATGTCAGTTATATATGCCTACGGGCTAAACCTCACCCCTCAGAGAGGCACTATGAGAACCGCTCGCGTGCTCATAGTATGTAGTGTGAAATTCATTCTCTCATTTTTTCATTTTTTTGTGATGACTACGACTAAGTATCATTAATAAGTAGTTTACGCTTCTGTAGTGTTAATCGCGTTTGGTAGGTAGCATTCCAGAGAACGCACCTACTAATACCGTCATTACATGCGGTTTTCCCTTATGGCGCTAGGTCGAACGGTCTTGTTCTTTTTAGTCGGCGCTCAAGGTTTGTCACGTCCAGGGTACGAATTATTTCATTATTGCAATGGACATAAATACGAGTACGAAGTTTACGAGCAAAGTTTGTTGCTTACTCACGGTAGCAATTCCTAGATCTCTATTCCTTATATACCATGGAGCATTCACTATTGCTCTTAGGGTTTTGTTTTGGAATGTTTGCAGTATAGCAATATTGCTTGGTTTGGTAAAACCCCAAAGCTGTATACCGTATGTCCAACAAAGTTTAAGCATTTGCTTATACAGAAGCAGTTTGTTGTATATGCTTAGCTTCGAGTATCTTCCGAGCAGCCAATACATTTCTCTGAGTCTGATTGCGAGCTCGTCCGCTTTTTTTTAACGTGTGGCTTCCACTTAAGTTTTGCGTCTGGGGTCATTCCTAGATATTTTGCCTCATTTGCGTATGGTATTTGTCCCGAGTTAATGAAAACAGGTAAGTTGCTTATCTTTTTGTACGTAAAGTTGACATGCGTTGACTTGGTCTCGTTCAGGGCAATTCGACAGGTCTTTGTCCACTACTTTGTTCAGAGCCCGTTGGAGTTTTCCCGTTGATGATAGCACGGACTCATCTATTGCGAGGATAGCTGTATCGTCTGCGAACGTATTTTGCCTCATTTGCGTATGGTATTTGTCCCGAGTTAATGAAAACAGGTAAGTTGCTTATCTTTTTGTACGTAAAGTTGACATGCGTTGACTTGGTCTCGTTCAGGGCAATTCGACAGGTCTTTGTCCACTACTTTGTTCAGAGCCCGTTGGAGTTTTCCCGTTGATGATAGCACGGACTCATCTATTGCGAGGATAGCTGTATCGTCTGCGAACGTTGCTACGATGATCCCTTCTTCTTGTGGTATATCTCTTGTGTAGAGCAAGAATAGGATTGGTCCGAGAACACTTCCCTGCGGAACACCAGCGTGGATTTCTTTGAATTCTGAGTATTCAGTCTCATTTCTAATACGAAACAGACTGTTTTCAAGGTAGGATTCCAGTAGTTTGTATACTTTTGTCGGTAGTATTGTCCTTAATTTATTTAGACCTTCGTGCCATACCTTGTCGAAAGCTTGTGATACGTCAAGAAAGGGGCAGAGCAGATCTTTTTCCATTCTAGAGCATTTTCAATTTCATAAGTTATTAGATAAACCTGATCGATTGTGGAATGTTTGACCCGGAAGCCGAATCAAGCGTCTTTCTTCAATTACTAGTTGTAATCGTTTTAGCATAATTTTCTCAATAATCTTAGATATGATCGGCAGGAGCGAAATGAGTCTATATGATTTCTTATCGTTTGGACTTTTCCCCGGTTTTGGGACCATAATGACTTCAGCGACTTTCCATTGCCTTGAAACATATAAAAATCTCAGAGAAGCATTTATAATGAAGAGCAACTTAACTAATGCTTTTTTCGGTAGCTCCTTCATATCCTGGAGCTTTGTTATTTTTTAACTTTCTTATTGTCATTCGAAGCTCGGACAGGGATACGGCTTTAACTTTATAGTTGTCGGGGGCCATATTAGCATTCAGTTCTCCGTTCAGGGGTCTTCCATCGAACGGCTTGAACGTTTCTTCTAGATGCTCGGCAAATAAATCCGCTTTCTCTTTGTCTCCTTTTGCCCATTCGCCGTTAGCTTTTCTTATTGGTTGCGAGTGTATTTTAGGTTTCCTTATGGACTTCAAAGCTTTCCATAGTGAGTAGTTTGAAGTCTTATCAGCAGTCAAGCCCTCGAGGTATGTAGAAGTCTCGCGATTTCTTAAATCCTGTAGCTCATTCTTGAGTTTGTTACAGAGAGGTTCAGATAAGTTTTATCAGTGGGTGCGCGGGAATGTTTCCATCTCTTGCGCGCTCTCCTTTTTTTTCGTATGAGGTCCTCGATTTCAGGCTGGTTTTTGAATTCATTGTTGCTCCTGTTACGGTCTTCCGGAAGGGAGTGGTTTTCCACTCTGCGCTCTGAATGGCTTCCACGAGATTGCCGATTTCGTCTTCTATTTCGAGCGGTGTGTTTAGTGGCACATTTAAGTCAAAGAGGCGATCGAGGTCGTCGTCTACCAGTATATATCCCGGAGGGAAGTAACTAGATCCGATGAGGTAGTTTAAATGGTTTACTTTTACAGAGACTGAAATTATTTGCATAGAATCGAGTTCTATTTTAATGTTTTCAGAGTGCTTCATACATTCATTGATGTAAAGAGCGGATCCTCCTCTCTCATATTCCGAAGGATAATGCGCGTGATAATCACTGTAACCTTTTATTTTGGGTCCAGCTCCATTTTTTAAGTGAGTTTCCGATATCAAGCATATATCAACATTGTTTTTCCCTAGAAAGATTTCTAGTTCGTCAATTTTGTTTGTGAGACCATTTGCGTTCCATGTTAGTATCTTAAGAAGCTGTGTCATATTCATGTTTTTGAACTCGAGCCTGCTCAATTTGTCAAATATATCTTGATTGATCTTGGTTTGTTCATCAAGTTTTTCATATATCACAGTTAATAATTGGCGGATCGGATCTGCTGTATCTGATCTTGTCTGATTTCCCTGTGTCGCAACTTGCGCGTATGATCTCGCATCAGATAATGCCGATGGGTCAGCGACGTTCTGTTTTATAACTTTTTTATTTTCCATTACTGGTTTCGTCTTTTTGACTGGCTTAATGGTTTTTGGCTTATCAGTTTTAGGATCTGCTAAGCTTGTGTCCCGGGGGTTTCTTTAGAATGTCGCGTCTCTTTTGTAGTTCTTTTGCGATTTCGCAACCTCGATAATTCGCTGGGTGTTTTTTTGTGCAATTGACACAGACTGCTGGGGACTGTTTGGTTTTGGTGCACTCTACCGAGAGATGTGTACCGGCACATTTAACGCACCGTGGTTCTTTTTGGCATTATGACTGCGTTGAAACCTTGGCATCGTTTGCACTGAGATACAGCTTTCCTTCCCTTACGCATTGGCTCGATTTTGACCTTGATGTTTAGAATGGTCTTGATTTTGAGCATAAAAAGTGGACGTCCGCGTTTGACTACGGTGTCTTTGTCTCCTTCCCCACTTTGCTTTTCCTTCTTGATAATATTCATGGCGTCAAGAATTTTGAGACCTTGGGTTGGCACGTCTTCGATGATATCTTCCTTTATGCAAGACGGGTGGAGTCCTCTGACGAAGACGCGCATCGGTTTATCGTACTTATTTTCATAGGTAAACCATTGAATATTCTCTGCGTTTAATTTTAGAGACAGTGCTCGGTAAGAGTCAGTCCTCTACGTATATTTTCCACACGTTATTTCGGCGCGAGTTTATATTGTGCTTTGTCAGCAGCGTATTTTTGAGAAGATTACGAAGTTTTCCGTAGTCCTCTATCCCGATGACATTTATTGCGGGTGGAGGGCGAGTTTTCGCTTGAATTTTTGCCATGTGTGGTAAATTGAGAATTAATTTGGTAGTCTCTCAGCGTATGTTATGTTGCCTACTTCAGTGACTATTGCGAACCAATTACCAATGGCAGATTTGGAGATTTTATGCGACTTCGACTCGGGCACACTCTATTAACACACAGCTACCTTCTCAATAGAGACAACCCTCCAGTCAAGTATATAACCAAAAACAAATAGCCCTTTTGTCAACAAAATCTTCTCAAAATATAAAAAAAAGTATACACAATTCTGTCAAGACTAAAAATTGAATCTATAGTATAACCAAATTATCATGCTTAGTTTTTGTTGGTGATTACGAACTTATGAAGTCGTAGTACCTTCAACCTCAGATCGACTCCAGAGCTTATCATAATCGTATAATTTTAGTTCTCACATATCTCAATATGCTAGCTGAAAGCCTATGTTGCTAGTGCTGTTACAAATATTAGAATGTTAATTTATTTATATTGTAATAAATAATAATAATAATAAAATAATAATTTTAAAATGGTCTGGTAACAGCGTTACCGCACTCGAAACGTCTTGGAACAACATTTCTGCCGTCAAATGAAAATTAACAATGCAATGACTTAGTATTCAATGGTTATATCAATAACACCGCGTCTCCACGAGCAATATTGAATTGAATTGAATTTATTGAGGATACCTTACATCTGTCACTTCTCATAGTAAGAAATAATGATAGAATGAAATGTAGGGTGAGCATTTCCGTTGCTTACGATCTCATTCAAAAACACAAATGTCAAACAGAAACGAATGCCCATAGAATACTATCCATAAAAAGCAATGGACTGAGCAATTCATTCTGTGAAATATTGCTCATGGGGAACCCGGGTAATGGAAAAATGAGTTTTCAGCAAACTATTAGTCACTAATAGTATGTTTCCACCTAGTCGAAATGTGTCATATCAGCGAAATTCGTGATTTCAGCCGAAATGCGAAGCACCGCCATAACAATTTCACATTCTGAAATTCGGTATTCCGATGAAATGCTATTTCAAATGACGTCCAACCGAGTTATGTCAAATCAAACATTACTTTTTCCCCCTACAAAAACAATTTTTTCTTTTAGAAAATTCAAATTGCTCTGTAATGTTTTCGAAACAACATGCTTGCTAAAATAAAACGCATTTTATTATTACAAATGAGTTATTTACTCTTTCAAAAGTGTTTAAAAAGTCTAAATATATATTTACATATATACTTTTTATTAATTGTGTGCAGTCGACTTATAAATTTATATGTAAAAATATGTACCTACCAAATAAACTTTACAAATATTATAAAATCAAAACATTTTCTCACTTAGCCAACAAACCGCATTCTTTTTCAACTTCTTTCCAAAATTTCTTAACTGTAAAGGCCTGCCCAGAATCTGTGGTAATCTGAATGTCGAAGATTCCACAAACTATAAATTCCATATACACATGATCGCTAGTAACGAATACGCGTTGTCTTGAACGTAGCCTTACGGAATAATTAATGCAATCTTAATTCTTATTGAGCTTTGAATTGATATTATCAATTTCTATCTTCGAATCCTTTTAATTTTATATTTTCTTCTTTTCTTTCAACTATGGATGTTTTAACAAATTTTATTTCCTATACTGGCACTAGGATTTATTTTAAGATTTGTTTCCACTATTTATCTATGTATTTCAAAGTCCTTTTGGACAAACGTTACTTGTTCACCTTTCCTACTGAGGAGCCACTTTATGCTTCCTCTCACGTCTAGAGTATTCTGTTCTATGCGGAACTTTCGTCTGTTTCGAGTCTTTCGATAGTTATGATTTTATGAGCCGCGGCTTTAAACTTCTTCCTACTTTTGAATTCAACGGAATTGTAATTCGGTTGCTCTTTTGTAGCCTCCTTTTAGGTGTTGACCCATCTACCCTCTCCTTAGCAATTGTTTTCCCATTTGTTTTATTGAACTGTCATTTGACTATTCCTTAAGGCCTGCTCAGAATGCATATCTGTAGCTTGTATTATGCATCGCTGTCAAAAGGGAGATACATTTCTTGCATGAAGTTGCCCTATATTCAACTTCAAGCTACAGATTTACGAAGATACGCATTGTGTAAGCTCTTACGGGTTGCCTTGTTTTTAAAGGCCTTCCCAGAATGCATATCTGTAGCTGGTATCTTGCATCGCTGTCAAAAGAGAGATACATTTCTTGCATGAAGTTGCCCTCTATTCAACTTCAAGCTAAAGATTCACGAAGATACACATTGTGTAAGCGCTTACGGGTTGCCTTGTTTTTAACTTCTCACTCAGCTACAGATACGCATTCTGATCGAGCCTATACGCATTCTGGTCGGCCCTTTATTTTCGTCCAGCCTTGCAATGACTGTTTGTTTTGGGATTTGGTGCCGTGTTTCTTATTAAGCATTTTTGTGATTTGAAACAATGGCTAACAACTCGTTTTTATAGGAAAATGACCCAAAAAGTGGGCGTGGGTTAATAAAATAATATTAATATGAACGAAATAACAGGCGCGTGTTCTACTTAGAGATTCCTCAGAGATTTTCATCCTTTTTTTTTTCAGCTGTGGGGAACATATTCTGTCAAAAAACACGCTTTCTTTACTTCGGATATTTGAATTATTATGATTCCCTATGTGATACATCAAAATGACCTAGTGTACTCTTTTAGTAGAATGGGTAAGAAGTCGAATCCAACAAATTTTAATCTTAGCATATTTCAAAAACAATTCCCCGCTTTGTCATGTGAGCAATCGTGTTCGACTTATAGTAAGTTTCCACCGAGTCAAAATGCGTCATTTCAGCGAAATTCATAATTTTAGCCGAAATGCAAAGCATTCCGCCATACAATTTCACATTCTGAAATTCGGCATTCCGCTGAAATGCTATTTCAAATGACGTCCAACCGAGTTATGTCAAATCAAACATTGGGTTCGTTCCGGATTTCAGTTTTACCAAGTTAACTTTGCCGGTGCAATGCTCTTATTGGTCAATCGACCATTTTAGTTTCCCATTTGATGGGAAATGACTGGCGAAACAAGTTGAAAATTTAGGCATGGACACCCAGATATGAGTGAAACAGCTGATTTTGCGTTGAACTGTCATGAAGATGTTTTTGATTTCAGTAGTATTACCCAATATTATGGGTTTATTTAGGTAATTTCTTACTTCTTTGTTGAAGAATAATTATTCTGAATACATACATAAAGGTAAATAATAATCTATAAATGTGGAAAAACGAAATTGCAAAATAAGGGTTGGTATAGTTTGACATTTAAATTACCAATCATTAAGATTTTGCGTTCCACATCGCCTCACTTCATTTTGCAGTTGAAATCTAAAATCCGGAACACGGCCATTACTTTCTCCCCTACAAAAACAATTTTTTTCTCCTCGAAACTTCAAATTGCTCTGTAATTTGTTTTAGAAAAATTGTCAGTAAACAAATTTAAATTTAACAGAAAAATGCATAAACTTTATATAATGAAAAAATTCATGAAAAACTACCTACTTTTCAACTACTTAAATAACTTACTGGTCCTATGCGGGCACCCTAAACTAAACAATAACAACTTAAATCTAATGTCTTTTGGCCTAAAACCTAATTAATTATTTAAATATATATATTATATTCTTGACCAAGAAACAATTATGAAAAATTTGGTGTCTTATGTGTTTTTTTATTTTATTTAAAACTTACTTACTAATTAAAACTACTTATAGACTAACTAAAACTACTTACAAATTAATTAAAACTATGTAAAAATAACTTAAAAACCAGAACAGCCACAGCAAGCATTTTTTTGTGACACCCTGACTGTTTCCAAACCTAACCTAAAGCTTAAACCATAGAATTATGTAAGTCGGCCATACCATACTTCAATATATAAGTCAACTATCTATAACTAGTGTTTAAGGGTAGTGATGCGATTACATGAGAACACAAGCGTTCTCACTCAAGCCTCTCACTATCAACTCCTACTCTCACCTCCACGCTTGTGACTGGGGGGTACCTAGTACCTCGACCTGAGATGGGGTAACAAACCCCTGTGGATGGTCGTTGGTGGCAGCAAACGAGAGAGGGGGGAGGAGTGTCCTCTCACTAAGGCACTCACTCTCAGGATGGAGTCAACGGTGGCGCCCACAGATCCAGTAAGATCGAATTGGTAGTATAACCCTATATGTGCTGCTTCGACATATTTGAACACCAGGTCTATAGGGGTTTCCAGGGATTCCAGCCAGGGTGTTGGAAAAGAGTTGGTGGCGGAGGAGCCCTCAATGGGTCAACGGCAGTGTTATGTCCTATTATCTAGGTCACTTAGCATAACCTGAGTTGAACCGACTTGACCCATTGTACTATGTCGAAACAGTATTGCTGCACTTTGTATAAGCCTACGCAGCAATACTGCTTTACATTTGTAATTGGCACAAACGGTAAACAACCAGGAAATGCTGAGTAGATACTATTTGATGTCATTGAGTTTGGATGGGAATTGCTGGTTTTGACGGTGAGTCTGATTGGAACCAAGAAACCCGTCGGGTGCTTTATTTATCAATAACGAAAACGGTAACAAATTGGTGCAGCCGGTAGGATCGTCAGGTGTGATATAAAACGATTCGGGGGAAAGACGTTACAAGTGTAAATAACAATAAAGTGAAAAAAAACGTGCGGTCGATCGAAATAAACAATCATCAATAAAAAAAATAAAACAAAGTGCACCTAAAGAACATAAACAACGAGTGACGTTCACCGACACCCGAGGCGGACAGCAAAAACCAACATACTTCGAAGGTAATTATACATAGTCGTAATTAAAACTAAGTATATGTAAATCTTTGCAATTTCTGTCGTTGATTTTTTTATAAGCAACATAATTTCATGGGGAAACCCGAAGTTTTCCTCGTATTCGTGACCCAGTTTCTTGTTCCACAATAATTAGGTTGTTAGTTAAACGATTTGATTCAAAAGCTAATGGGCAAGAGCGAAATTGAGGCCCATTGAATGAGCTAATTGAATCGAACGAACAACTCAAAAAAGAGATCAAAGCAGAGAAAGGGCAACTTCAGGAAGTGAATGAAATAATTCTTGCTGAAATCAAGAACATTCTAAATCCTGAGGTTTACGAGCTGATCTTTCAACAGATAAGTTCTCGTTAGGGCCTATTCACGCGTGCGGAAAAAAAAGACGCGATTCTGACGGAGTATATAACAGCCGTACGGAATTTAAAAGAGCGACACAGCAGGAAAACTCAAAAGCTCACTAAGAACTTAGAAAACAGTGAGCGATTGAGAAAAGAGGCTGAGAGACAGCTCTTGCGTACAACGGAAGAGGCCGTTCAGCAAGCTGAGCAGTTAGCCAGCGAACTAGACAAAAGCTTGTCCGTACAAAAGGTGCTTAGAGAGAAAATAAGGCAATCGTCAACTCCAGTCTCTCACAAGAACCTTCTACCTTTGCTTTCCGTATATTCCCCACAAATATCGAGGGGCCCACTACCTTGTCACCGAATACGTTTCCGTTAAAAAGAGAGATTCCCACTATAAGTAAGGGAGTTCAGACCCGACGTGATATCGTTACAGGTTCAAGCTCAATCAGCCCCATTCCCCCACTCCCTAAAGAGATAACACATCAATATGGGAATATGTCGTATGAGAATCTGTCAAAGATCGTTTCCAGGACCATACCCCAATTTTCAGATCAGACGACACCGGAATTATCCGGCAAAGTTTATGAATTCATAAACGCCTGCCAGCTGGGTCTAAAATGTTTGGGTGTGGGTTACACAGAGGAGATGTATGTTGCCTGCATAACAGATAGGCTAAGAGGTGACGCATTTGCTCTGGTACGGTCGAATATCCCGAGGTCGGTAAAATAACTCGAATCCTTAATAAAAACATATGAGAAGGCTACAATCCACTGTGCGGATCGTTGAATACCCTATCCCATCCTATCTGTAAAACTAAAATCCCCAAAAAGTGGACATGGCTAAAAACACGATGTGGATAAAATAAAGAAACGACATGGTGACAACAAATTCTTCAGACTGCTTATAAAAAACTTTTACGGTTCTACAAAAGACAAGGTTTTCTCCTGCATATGTTATGGGGTAGTGTATAAAAATGGTTTTTATATAAAAACGCCCCAAAAAAGTGGGCGGGGGTTAAAATGGTCTATTGACGAAATGTTCATATTTATATTACTAATGATTCTGCATCAAATGTTTTGGGCGTGGCAAAAAACTTTATCTGAACGAAATACAGATATTCCGATTGTCTAAATATGTTGTTCAGAAAGTTTTTCAAAATTCCTTATGGTTTGGCCAAAAAATACGTTTTTCTAAAAATGGGGCGTGGCAGTGGGCGGATTTCAAAAATTTTTACACTTGTTCTGCTGGGAGCAACAAAGAGCACGTGTACCAAATTTCATCCTTCTAGCTCAAAATTTAAGGACCAAAAACTGGTGACGTATGGACGGACGGACGGACAGACATGGCTAAATCGACTCACCTATCGATTCTGAGTCGATCCATATACTTTGAGGTATATGTAGCTAAATTATTTCTCTATTTTACAAACTATGTATCAAAACTAATATACCCCTATGGGATAGGGTATAAACAGCGTACTTGGCTGTAGTTACACTGGACAGTGTAATAGGTGAAATAAATCGGTCGCACCAAATAATCGGCGAGGATTTCCAGTCTTACGCCAGGCGGTTGCTTATGCTAAAAACCAAAGCCCAAGAAATTATTGATTCGCGTTACAGCCGTAGTAAAAGTTTATAAGATGGGAATGTCTGATCCCGCATTACGTCAGTTTATGTTGACAACGGCGGAACTAGCCATAGGCAAGTTGGCCGATCTGGCACAGAACACGAAACAAAAAACCCCCAGGTGCTAAGCAAATTTACGCAAGGTTGGATAGCATTGAGCATTACAAAACCCAACAATTAGGAAGACAGTGGAAGAACTATGCGAAACAGGTTCATCGCATTTGAGAAAACTGTTCTGTCTGAATAGCTACACATCGCAACTAAAACATTTAAAGGAATTCCGGGATATTGGCTCCAATCACTTGACTTCGCTTAGGTACCAATATTATGATCAGATGAAAAAGGTGCGAGACTATTCGAACACAAAATTGAATTGGGTACGGAAGAACTATGTTTTCCAGCGAAATAAGATTCGCAAATTTAATGCACATCAAGTCTTACGATTGAGAGAGGGCTACAAGTATCAAGAGCAGACCTTGAATAAATTACTTGAGAATCTTCCAAGCTTTTACTTTGAAAATTGTCGCGGACGATGTGATGAGGACATAAACGAAGATATCGATACCTATATAAAAAGTCAGATGGGAGGCGATCTTTCAGAAATGGATGTGAAAATGATTAAATTTAAGTGCAAATTGTTACAAAATTACCAAGCAAAGAGTATTGATGAGAGCAAAACATCAATCAATCTAACTTGCAAGTCTCACCGATTCACATCATTTACATCAATGAGAACCTAGAAGTTTGCAACGTGAACAGTGTATACCCCGAAGATATCATGCGAAAAAAGAAGAAAAAAGCAAAACTAGCGAATATTATCGTAAGTTAGTTAGTTAATTAGTTAGATTGGGTGTTCGTACAAGACGAAACACAAATAGCGCTGGGGTGCGCCGTTTTGATGCCAAATACTCGTGCGGTTAAATGTTGTGTCTTGTTGTAAGTTGGCGTGTACTAAATCCAACCAGTGGCATTAAGGAAGGCGATCAGTTCTTTGATGTGTTTATCAGAGAGCTCGCGGATGTTGTCAAAGAAAGGTTTACCTAAAGTTCGTTGTCTTACTCTTGACAGAGCCGGGCATTTGCACAGAAAATGAGTTAAAGTTTCCTTCTCACCAACCTCCTTGCAGCTGCGACAGTTGGTGTTGTGGGGTACACCCATTATAACAGCATGGTCACCGATGGGCCAGTGTCCTGTGGTAATTGCTATCACCCTGGAGACTTCCTTACGGGATCTGCTTAAGAGGTCGCGTGTTCTTGTCTTGTTGTACCGTGTCCACATATCTCTAGATATGGCGCACACACTGAGGTTTCGCCACCTATGTTCTGCTGTTTTAAGAGAATGTGTATTGATATTATTCATGAACGTTTTTAAAGGAGTGAGAATGCCGATTGCACGTAAGCTTGGAAGGAACGAGCCCAGCCTGGCTAGGGCATCAGCCTGCTCGTTTCCATCTATGTCACTTTGGCCTGGAACCCATAATATGAGAGTGATACTGTACCGACTCCCAATGGAGGCCAGTTCGTTCTGGCATTGAAGTACTAGCTTTGATGACGTTTGTACGAAAACGCCCCCAAAATGTGGGCGTAGGTGAAAATGATCTATGGACAAAATGTTTATATTACCATTACGGAAGTATCTGCATCAACATTTTTTTTCGAAAGTCTTAAAATTTGGACAAAAAAGCGTTATTTACAAAAAACGCCCCAAAAAAGTGGGCGTGGCAAAAAACTTTGTATGGACGAAATATAGATATTAGGATTGTCTAAATATGCTTCTCAGACACTTTTTCGAAATTCCTTTTGGTTTGGCCCAAAACTACGTTTTTCTAAAAGGGGGCGTGGCAGTGGGTGGATTTCAAAAATTTTTACACTTGTTCTGCTTCGACGGCCAGAGGGTCTATATACCAAATTTCAACACACTAGCTCAAAATTTAAGGCCCAAAATTCGGTGACACACAGACGGACGGACGGACGGACAGACAGACATGGCTTAATCGACTCAGCTAGCGATTCTGAATCGATCCATATACTTTGAGGTATATGTATCGAAAATATTTCTCTATGTTACAAACTTAATGTCGAAACTAATATACCCCCCTATGGGATAGGGTATAAACAGAGACTGGTGCTAATTAATTGGGTACCACGAACTTTAAAAAAAGCGATTCTAAAGACACGACCATGACGGAGGAAGAAGAAATTCATCTACTCCAAGAGCCAACGCCTAGTAAGACAGTTTCGGTTGTGGGAAGCGAAAGAACGGTAGACATTAATCTTGGGATACTATTACACGATGACAACCGGTCCGTCGCCAGCTCAGGAAAAAATCCTGAATTGTAAAATGATGATAAAGAAGTTGAAAAAAAACCTTACAAGAGGACAACGACAAACGGAGGCTTCAGAACGCCCTCAACTTTCTGGAGAGTCGAGCCTTGAACTGCGTGCCTTGTGCTAACGCCCCACCAAAGATTGCTCTCCCTGAAGTTGAGAACGAGGAAGATCTCATGCGACCACCAGTGTCTCTTGTATGCCTTAGCCTATCTGAGCACGGGTCGGTAGCATTGGATCTCGCAAAAGAAGCAGATAAGACGACGTCACCGGGAGGGGCAGACTCGACTCTAAACAGTATATGTAGGTACAGTTGTTGACAAGCTGAATAAGTCGGAAGACAGTACAAGTTCGGAATTTACAGAAGTCGCTGCTGTCACGAAGACAAAACCAGTGAGCAACACTGTAGAGCAGTCAGACACGGTGGAGGACCCACTTAAACTACGCAGGAATGTGCGGCGACTGCTAGGTAGGTTTAAGAACCGTGAACCCAACTCCTTAAAGGATAGGGAAACGGTTCAGATAAACAGGGCTCGGGAGATTGTCAAATCAACCGAGACATCTTGGCGCAGCAGCCTTAAAAACAGGAAGCAGAACCAAACTGGTGATGGGAGTTTGACCGGATTAAGGAAGGAATGTATATCGCAGTCCGCCCAAGAAAGCGAGTGTCATCCCAGCCAAGGACAAGTCCAAAGCTGAGCCGACACCCAGCTGCTAGAAAACGGTTCTGCGAGGCAGAGCAGGGACCAGCTTAAATAGGGCGCTGGCATCTGGAGGAGACGGCGTATGATTGACCGCATCTAAAGCGATCTGGAGCTGTCACACATAAGGATTCGTCTACATATCTGAAAGCTCCTGAAGTCTCTAAAAGAGGTCGGCATGACGACACTGTCTCCCCGAAAGTAGGTAGGGAACCGACAAAAAATGAAACTCTCTGACAAGGTCAAGGAGAGTCTTCGTGTCGCAGTAGTCGAACTTGGAAATCCAAAGCGAAGACCAATGGAAACTGTTAGAAGTAAGAATCCTGGATGGCGTCAATGACGCTATCCTGAAGGCAGACGGCGCGGTTCCGCTTTTTGGACAGCTTACTATCTTCAAAGGATTCAAGAAAATTGAATGTGACAATGATCACACCTTGAGTTGGTTCAAGAATTTCATCGTCAACACAGACGCACCTTGGTCAAATGCTAACCTGCGCGTCGTTGACAGGAAAGACATCCTCAACCTCACCAGACCAAAAGGTCGTATACACTTAAGTGGCGCTACAGTCCGGAATGAACCTGGGCCTCAACCAACATGCCTCTCCAATTAGCCCGGTCCTTAGCTAACTGCCTCCAGTTGCGCACTCCAAGTTGGTTGAGGTCGGTTTCCACTTGTGCGCGCCACTTAAGGCGAGGTCTTCCTCTACTGCGTCCGACGTCTGGCTGGGAATCTACATGTCCTAGCCATCTTAAACGTCCAATGCGGAGTTTTTTGACCAGGGGCATGTCGCTGTACAGCTCGTATAGTTCTTGGTTGAATCTTCGTCTCCATAGCCCGTCAACGCAAACGGGACCGAAGATTTTTCGAAGAATTTTCCTCTCGAATCTATCAAGGATTTCTTCATCCGCTTTTGATACGGTCCATGCTTCAGCGCCGTAGAGCAGGACTGGGTTGATCAGGGTCTTATATAGGGTCTCCTTAGTAGTTCGAGTGAGGGCTTTACAACTAAATTGCCTTCTCAGTCCGAAGAAACAGCGGTTGGCAAGAGTAATTCTTCGTTTAATTTCTGACGAGATGTTGTTGTCAGAGCTAATAGCGGAGCCGAGGTAGACAAAGTCCCGTACTACCTCAAAGTTTTATCTGTCAATGGTGACGTTCTGTCCAATTCGTCGATGTTGTGAGTCCTTTCATGATGACAGCATATACTTAGTCTTACCCTCATTTACTGCTTAACCCATTTTCGCAGCTTCCTTCTCTATACTAGCAAACGTGGCTATGAAAACACGTTGAGTCCTACCAATGATGTCAATATCGTCAGCGTATGCTAGTAGTTGCACCGACTTTTGGAAAATTGTGCCTCTGGTGTTGGCTTTGGAGTTTTGCACAATCCTCTCAAGAATCAGATTAAAGAAGTCACATGACAGCGCATCGCTTTGCCTAAATCCTTTTTTGGTATCGAATGTGTCGGTGAGGTCGTTTCCGACCCTGATGGAGCAGCGAGAATTCTCTATCGTCATCCTACACAAACGGACGAGTTTGGGCGGTATACCAAAACTAGACATGGCTCTGTACAGTTCGTCTCTATAAATGCTGTCATATGCGGCTTTGAAATCGATGATCGGTGGGTATCGATTTGGACTTCTTGAGTTTTTTCCAGGATCTGCCGAAGTGTGAAAATTTGATCGGTTGTGGACTTTCCTGGCCTAAAACCACACTGATAAGGGCCAATCAGGTTGTTGGTAAACGGTTTCAGGCGTTCACATATTACGGCAGATAGGATCTTCACATATTACGGCAGATAGGATCTTGTGGACTTATGCCTCTGTAGTTGGCGCAGTTCAGAGGGTCTCCTTTTTTGTGGATCGGGCAAACGATGCTGAGGTTCCATTCTTCAGGCATATTTTCATCCGACCAGATTTGGCTTATGAGTTGGTGGATGTTACTTACCAAGTCATCTCCGCCGGCCTTATAAAGCTCAGCGGGAAGGCCGTCATTTCCGGCAGCCTTATTAAGCTTGAGTTTAGATATTGCTATCCTCACTTCACTCAGGTCGGGTGGTTGGCAGTTTTCGCTGTCGTTGCCAATATTGAATGGTTCGTTCTGCCTGACAGCGGAATGTTGTTCGTCATCGCCGTTTAACAGTCTGCAGAAGTGGTTCTTCCATATCCTCAGCATCGACTGTGTCTCAACTACAATATTTCCTTGTTCATCTCGACAGCATTCTGTTCGAGCCTTGTATCCTTGGCTTTGACGTTTTACACTTTGGTAAAACTTGCGAACATCGTTCCTGGAGTGGCACCTCTCTGTTTCCTCGATCGCGCGCTTTTCTTGCTCTTTTTTCTTCTTGCTGAAAAGCCGATGTTCTTCCCTTCTTCTTTGCCTATAGAGCTCAATGGCAGCTCTCGTCTTCACCTGCAGCTTAGCCTTGTAGGCGTCGTTCTTGACTGCGAGCATCTTTCGGCATTCCTCATCAAACCAGGGGTTTCTTGCTGGTGGGCGCGAGAAACCTAGCACATCAGTTGCGGCTGATCTAATGGCCTGTTGGCATCTTTGCCATTGCTCTTCGACATTCGATGATGGTGTTAATCGAGAGGTTAAGGGATACGCGTTGTGCGAAGGTCTTGGCGGTCTCTTGCGATTGCAGTCTTCCGACATTAAATTTTTTCACAGTATTTCTGGATTGTTGTAGCGTGGTGGATATCCGCATTCTTACCTTGGCTGCTACAAGGTAGTGATCCGAGTCGATGTTAGCTCCTCGGAATGTTCGGACATCCAAAATACTGGATGCGTGCCTCTTATCTATCGCAATGTGATCAATTTGGTTGACCGTTCGTTGATCTGGAGACCGCCATGTCCCCTTATGGATATCGAGGTGAGGAAACCGTGTGCTGGCTATAGTGGCATTTCGTTCCGTAGCGAAATCAATTAGCCTAAGTCCGTTACCGGACGTGTTGTCGTGTAGGCTATATTTTCCGACAATACTTCTAAAGATGTCTTCTCTTCCTACCTTTGCGTTAAAATCTCCCAGCACGATTTTAACATCGTACTTCGGTAGTCGCTCATAGGTTTTGTCAAGGAGCTCGTAGAAGCAATCCTTAGCTATATCATCTTTTTCTTCCGTCGGAGCGTGAGCGCATATAGGGCTTATATTGGCGAATTTGGCCTTGATGCGGATTGTTACTATGCGTTCGCTAATGTCTTGGAAACATAAGACTTCTTGCCTAAGTCTGGCACTTATAACAAATCCGCATCCGAATAGTCGCTGTTTCTGCTCACTATAACACGGTACGTAGTAGATGTTCATCCTCTTTTTGCCCGGCCCATCCCATCGTATTTCCTGGATGGCAATAATGTCTGCTTTGTAGCAGTTTAGGGCTTCCGCTAGTTGTTCGCCTGCACCTCTCCTGTTTAATGTTCTCACATTCCAGGTGCAGATACTAACATCGTTGTCCTTTTTTCGTTTAGCAGGGTCGTCAACAATAAAATCAGTCCTTTCCGATGCTATTGGTTGCTTCGTAACCATATTTTTTTCCGTGGGTGGGTAGTTAACCCAAAGCATAACTCCCAACCTGGAGGGCCAGTTCCAATTTATTAGATACCCCTAGGACACGGGGCCATCAGTATCCACTACGGGATTGAGCGCTGCCGTTGGCCTTTCGGTTCATCCGCCACCATCTCTGTTCAAGGGGCCTGACTAACCCTTGAAATTCCTAGACAACCTGTTGTCCGAATATGTCAGAGCAGCTCATCTAGGTTCGCCTGGGACAGCAAGGCCGGGTATTCATCCGTGCCATTCTCACCAGGGTGTTTATAGTGTTGCTGTTTTTCGTCTTGTTATCAACACTCGCACTTATCGTTTAGCAAGTCAAATCCGGTTGCATGAGACCAGTACCCGATGGTTACCACTTGGAGGTAAAGATAAGCACATTTGATGTGTAGTCAGAGTTACAACACTGACCTTATTCTAGGTTGCGTGACCTTATTCTAGGTTGCGATGCCAACGCCCATCACACCCAATGGGGCAGTACAGACACCAACATCAGAGGTGAGTCTCTTTTTGAATTCATTATTGAAAACAATTTGTTGATTGCCAATAAAGGTAAAGAACCAACCTTCATAATCAAAAACAGGCGTGAGGTCTTAGATGTAACACTCTACAACAACTAAAAAAATCTTACTGTGCGAGAATGGACTGTTTCAAACGAAGCATCATTTTCAGACCACAGGATTATTGAATTCCTAATTGAAGCTAATGTTGAAATAATAAGTAAATGCAGGAACCCCAGAATAACAAACTGGGAAACATTTTTCAATGATGTTGGGAAGAATAAACAAAAACTGCAACAAAATACGTTAGATACCCCAGAGGAAATCGACGCAACTACAGAAACCCTAAATTTGATTCTGAACAATGCGTACGAAAAAGCTTTTCCTTTACGGACCCCGAAGAGCAAGAAATCTCAACCATGGTGGACGAAAGAGCTCCTCGAAACCAGGAGAAAGACTAGAGCGCTCTTTAACGCAGACAAAGCAACAAACTTACAAACTGACTGGGATCTATATAAATCCAGCTAGCGCAAGTTCGAAAGTGCAATCACAAGAGCTAAACGCACTGCCTGGCACGCGTTCTGCAGTGACATAGAAAACACCACAGAATCAGCCAGACTCAGGAAAATATTAACTAAAGAATCTACAGTTCCAACGTATCTTAAAGATAGTGATGGCAACTGGACACAATCCTGTACGACACCCTCAACCTAATACTAAAGAGTAGACCCATTTTTCTGGATGTACCCAGAGTCAAGACAGTAATCAGGTGACCCTTAACCCTTCAACGATTCTCTTCACAGCCCCAGAAGAAGTTATTACTGAAGGAAAAATAAACTAGCCAATTTATACATTCTTTCCCTTCAAATCCCCAGGAAGCGAAGGAAGGAAGGAAGGAATATTTCCAATTATGCTCCAAAAGGCAAAAACCCTAATCATACCAGTCCTCACACGACTGTTTAAAAGTAGTATGATGTGTGGCTACATTCCAAGGGCTTGGCGAGAAGTAAAGGTCGTCTTCATTCCCAAAGCAGGTAAATCTAGCCATACAACTGCAAAAGATTTTAGGCCTATAAGTCTGACGTCCTTCATTCTGAAGACGTTTGAAAAACTAATGAATATATACATTCGAGAAACACTTAACTACAATGATATCTCCCCAGCTCAACATGCTTATACAAAGGGAAAAGGGGTTGAAACAGCACTGCATGACGTTGTTGGTGCTATAGAAAAGTCTCTAAAAGACAAAGAATACACACTCGCAGCTTTTCTAGATATTGAAGGAGCTTTCAACAATGTCAAAACATGCGCAGTGGAAAGGGCATTGCAGAATTCCAACGTTGACCAGGCACTCACTAACGTGATTGTAAGTCTTCTCAAAGAAAGGAATATAAAGGCGAAACTGGGAGACACACAAGGCGGATTCATCTCTTCTCTACTGTGGGTTCTTATCGTTAATGAAATACTAATGAAATTCAAAAACAGGGGGGTTAAAGTAATCGAACAGCTGGATCCCGAGCCTCGATGGGCATGCGCAGGTCCTACAGAAATACGTAGGAAGCTTAGTAAACTCTGACTATCTATCGATATTCATCTTCACAGATGGATCAAAGATGGACTGTGGAACTGGTGCTGGCATATTCTCAGAGAAATTAGTAATACACAAATCAATCAGGCTTCCTGATCATAGTAGTGTGTTCCAGGCTGAGGTGCTAGCAATCGCTGAAGCGGCTCATTTGGTGTCAATAATGGAAATACCACACAGTGATATCACCATATTCATTGACAGCCAAGCGGCTATAAAAGCAGTATCTGCTATCGAAATTAAATCAAAGCTAGTTCGCCGCTTTCGCGAAGTGCTCAAGGTTCTCTGCTCACAGCATAATGCTGATTTCTGCTGGGTTCCTGGTCACAGGGACATAGACGGCAACGAGATGGCCGACGTACTGACGAGAAATGGATCTGCTACAGATCATGACCAGGCACTACAAACGGTCGAACCACAACTCTGTAACCTCAGAGAAAGAGTGGAATACAAGACCCGAATGAAAGGCAATACCAGGTGGAAGTCATTGACTACCTACGAAATTTCTCGGAAGCTCTGGCCAGAATACAACGGGAACCGGACCAAAAGAACTTTTGCGGTACGACAGAATCTCCTTATCTAAACTGGTAGGGGCTCTCACTGGTCACAGTGAGAACGAGGTTCCTACGAACATCAGGATGGCTGGATAGAGTGGAGTAACCCGTAGTAACGATAAGGAAGGATGAAATCCCACCAAGGGTATCACAATGGGGCCACATGGACCTAAGTGTGGCGGAATAGAGGATCCTCTACTCCACCAACCTGTAAACCTCACCCTAACCTAGGGCCTCTAGTATGCTGTCAGTTTGTACATTATTGAAAGCCCCTTCTACATCAAGGAAGGTGGCTAGGGTATAATCTTTGTAGTGAAGGGTCTTTTCGATAGTCCCTATCACCTCAGGCAGAGCGGTTTGAGATATGAGTGTGGAATAAAGTTTAATAAAATGCAGCTTCTGTAAATTGGCAACAACCACAATATTACAGTGTCCTGTAAGTTTTGTAGCATGATCGGCAGGATGACATCAAGGCCAGGTGGTTTATAGGGTGAAAAGCTGTTTATTGTCCAGGATGTCTTTTCTTTGGTTATGATAGATTTGATATTTTCCCAAGTTGCAGGGTCAGCGGGCCGAGAGTCAGCAGATGCTGGCGGCATTTCTTTACAACCCGGGAAGTGTGTGTTAATAAGCATAGACAGAGATTCAGATGAAGTTTCTGCCCAGCTTACATCCTACTTTCTTATTAAGGACGGGTTTGAATGGTCCTTCGCTAAGATTTTGCTCAGTCTGGAAGAGTCTTTAAGGGTATTGATGGATTCGCAGTATTCCTGCCAAGATCCTTTCTTGGCGTTACGAATAGCCGTTTTGTATATTCTAAGGCAATCTTTATAAGGTTGCCAAAAATTGTATTTATGGCAGATGTTAAAAATGACCCTGGTCATTTTCCTGAGTTTACTAAGGTCCTCACTCCACCAGGGAGGGAGTTTTTTCTTACCGAAACTAGCTGGACACGAGACCTTGAAAGCAATACTCATTGCCTTTTCGAAGGTAACAATAGTTGCGTTCAGTTCGTCTGTCGAAGTGATCTTAGATTTTGGTATTACTTGAAGTCTAGATCTGACTATTTGGTCATACTTTGGCAATTGATTCTTCGAGGGTTTCTAAAGGTTATTGGTGCATCAATCCGAATATTAACATCAAAGAGTATCCAGCTGTGATCCGAGAAGGATTTCAGGCTGTATAGTCTCCAGTTCTGCACAACTTCTTACCAGCCCCTAAAACTCACCGAGCTCGGGAATGTAAAGGTTGGGGCACTACCCTTGTTGCAAATTGATCTCTAAGCTGCCCCACAGGGTATGCCTGGTATTGGCATCGCAGCCCAGAATCAAGTTGGTCTTCTTATTGGATAGAGTGGCTGTGAGAAACTCTACCTCCTTCGGCGGGGTAGTCCGGTTGTGTGCCATATAGGCCGAAGCTGCATACAGGCACTCCTGCTTTTCAGCTTCAATCCATATAACAGCTAGGTCGTCGCAGCTAAGGTTGGGACAAAGGAAAGCTTTGATGTGTTTTTTAACTAAAATACAGGATCTAGGCTTTTGTTTGTCGATGTTGTAAAAAAGGTTGTAGTCCTTGTCATTGAGCCCTTTGATGGGTGAACCTCCCACCCAGGGTTCTTGAATTAGGCTGATGTCGTTGTCTTCCTCATTCAGAAAGACTAGGATTGTCCAGTAGAAAGTCCATAACCATCTCAAAAAGCTTGGCCTCAATCTCACCCCATGCGTCCGCCACCTTGCTGCAATTAGTCGGCTGCTCGTCGACCATTGCAACTTGCAGATCGTCTCTTACGACCCGGGTATTGGAACGCCTCGGCTCTGGTTTGACATTGGCCTCCCCATGCTTTGATAAGTTACTAGACGCTGAAATCTTCCCCCGATTTGAAGCGTTAGTAGGATCATCATGAGACCTACTGCGCTTCGCGGTTTCAAACTCTACCCGCTTTCCCTTGAGTATGTTGTAGTCTTCCACGATCTTTTGATATATATGTTTGTCACAGTCCTTGTTATGTACAATGCCAGCCGCTTCATTCTTAGCTATCTTGCTGAGAATGAAACAGGCCCTGCTGTACTGACTCTTGGTTATGTGCGATTCAGTTGGCTGTTGGTAATTATAATGCAGGAAAATTCACAAGGATTACCGAAATTGTGATAGCGAAACTTCTGTAATGTTGCTTTTAAGCTACCGGAGATGTGTGTACTTACATACTTACTTAAGTGGCGCTACAGTCCGGGATGAACCTGGGCCTCAACCAACATGCCTCTCAAATTAGCCCGGTCCTTAGATAACTGCCTCCAGTTGCGCACTCCAAGTTGGTTGAGGTCGGTTTCTACTTGTGCGCGCCACTTAAGGCGAGGTCTTCCTCTACTGCGTCCGACGTCTGGCTGGGAATCGAAGACTCTGCGAGCCGGAGTTTTGGTGTCCATTCTTAAACGTCCAATGCGTGCGGAGTTTTTTGACTAGGGGTATGTCGCTGTACAGCTCGTATAGTTCGTGGTTGAATCTTCGTCTCCATAGCCCGTCAACGCAAACGGGACCGATGATTTTTCGAAGAAGTTTTCTCTCGAATTGAACAAGGATTTCTTCATCCGGATCTCCTTAGTAGTTCGACTAAGGGCTTTTACTACTAAAGTGCCTTCTTAGCCCGAAGAAACAGCGATTGGCAAGAGTAATTCTACGTTTGATTTCTGACGAGATGTACTAGCAAATCATCACGCAACGCGTATCTCTTAACCTCTCGATTCAAACCATACCACCAGCATCTAATGTCGAATAACAATGGCAACGATGCCAACAAGCCATAAGATCAGCCGCAACTGATGTAGAACCTCAGCATCATTTGCCCGATCCATAAAAAATGAGACCATCTGAACTGTGCCAACTACAGAGGCATAAGTCTCATCTACATGATCATATTTGCCGTAATATGTGAACGCCTGAAACGGTTTACCAACAACCTGATCGGCCCTTATCAGTGTGGTTTTGGGCCAGGAAAGACCACAAACGATGAAATTTTCACACTTCGACAGATCCTTTAAAAAATCCAAGTAGTCCAAATCGATACCCACCACCTATTTATCGATTTCAAAGCGAGGGTTTTGCTACTTAATTGTCTGCTTAGCCCGAAGTAACAGCGGTTGGCAAGAGTAATTCTTCGTTTTATTTCTGACGAGATGTTGTTGTCCGAGTTAATAGGGGAGCCGAGGCAGACAACGTCCCGTTATACCTCAAATTTACATCTGTCATTGGTGACGTTCTTGGTCTTACCTTCATTAACAGCTAAACCAATTTTTGTCTCTTTCTTCTCTATACTATCAAACGAGGCTGACATCACTTTGAGTCCGGCCAATAATGTCAATATCGTCGGCGTATGCTAGTAGTTCCACCGATTTATGGAAGATTGTGCCTCTGGTGTTGGCATGGGTAGCAGCGTAGAGCTTCTGCTTGTTTTTCTGCTGCACCTTTCCTGTGTAATCTTTTTACAAACGTCATTGTCCTTTTTCCTTTAGAATGGCCGTAAGAAATGAAATTAGACCTAAGTTGCTTCGATAACTACCACGTAGTCGGTTTAGCAAGTCAAATCCGGTTAGATGGGACCAGTATCCGATGGTTACCACTTAGAGGTAAAATAAGCACAATTGATCTGTAGTTAATGTTAATGTATATACATACCATCAAACATTTTACGTGATGAAGTGTGACAAACAATCGGTCCGTGTGGGATCAAACTGCAGAATTTTACAGAAATGAGGCAAATATATTATTATAGTATAATATTTGCTGAAAAGGACTATTATAAGAAAAAAAATCTCGTTTGAGTTATTTCTGAATATTCAGGTTAATAAACTTTATTTAAAACTAAGCTAATGTACACGTGCTTTTTAATATTATATATTGTATGAAATGTTAAAAGCTTGTAATGTCAGCCGATATTAATTTAATTATTAATATTAATAAAATTCACATTGTAAATAATACTCTAAATGCATTATATGATACATGTTACCAGACTATATTTCCCGGAACGTTATTGTTTTGAATTGTGTTGATAAAGGTATATTCTGACTATTCAATTACGCCAAACAAAAAATAATAAAGTAGTAAAAGTAAACAATTAAACATATATATGTATTATAATAACAAAACTAATATTGCTGGTGTTATATTATTTATAAAAGTCAATTTAATTATTAATCTGGAAACTTTTAAAGTTTTGTGTTTGTGTAGTGCTGCATAGAACTTCTAACCATCTGAAATAATATACGGTTTATTTCAATCATATAAACGAAACTCAAGAATTACCTATGGTATGTGTAAACACTTTCTGCTCTAAAGAAGTAAACATGATTTTTAAATGAAAGTTTAAAAACAAATTCTTTTTGAACAGAGTCTTGATGTCCTGGCGGTCCGACTGAATATCCTAAAAGCGGCAAAGTAGCAAGCGAGAACTCATCTTGATAACTCTTGTAGAAATACAAGCAAAACGAAGTGAAGACTACCCATAATTTTTGCCAACCGGAACTGTTTTTGAATTTACGCAATAAGTAACCCGATAGTTGGTTCTCAGCACTAACGAGATGATCGCTTAAGCCGACGGTCGCGCCACGATGCCAGCATACGTGAAGAGCTGTGTTGCATCTCGATGGTGGTGTTTTGTTTTGTTGTATATTTAGTTGAGTGGAATTGTTGCCGTTTGTCAGACCACATATATCTAGCCCTTCTTCTGATGAGCCTATATTTTTTTAAATAATAAAACAAATATTTTTAATAATAATCAACCGTTCAATTTTAGTAGCATGACGACATTTATCGATAATCATTTGCAAAGTTTGTAAATGTGAATGAAGCTATTTCGTTTGAAAAAGTTACTTAAAAGTTGACCAATCTCAAATGGATAGATCGCCTATTATTATTTGCAATTTTGATATAAAATTTTTAATATCTCTATATATATTTTTTACACAATTATCAGGACCGCTGTCGATTGGGTTACTAATAACAAAACATAAAACAATCGACACTAACAATAGGCCCGATATCCACAATTTTATTTCTACATCATAAAATAGTCGAATTATGTCTAGAAAAGAGTAAGACAATGCCAACAAAATATCTGGCATATAAGGCACACAAAGAGCCCTAATGTTACGTTTGTCAGACTTCCGCAAGAGAACATTAAGCTGGCCATCCACGATCACTCATGAATGTCACTCCCGGCGTGATGTTTTTTTTAGTTCACCATCCACTATCACTCATGAATGTCATTCCTCAGTTTTGCTTCAGCAGCGGAGTCGATTATCCGTGCTGCCCGTTGACAGTCAAATGCAAATGACATAGAAAGAATGACATCGACACGTATGAATGCGCACTCTGACACTTATGAGTGATCGTGGATGGCTAGCTTAAGGTAGAAATTAATTACAAGGGCCTTATCTTTCTTTTTCTCCTATAAAGAGAAAGGTATTGTTTTTGTGAAAATGTTCGACCTCGAGATTTTGATTGATTCTTATATAACGATGATTTATATACTACTATTACTCTTTGCAATAATTCCACATAATTAGTTTTGGCTCAACTATCCCTAAGCGGAATTGTAATACGTACGCTAATGACACCGCCACCCTGGCAGTAGGTATAACGATCGAAGGAAGAGTATTCATTCATAACGATGAAACTGTATCCGTTCACGTGAATTTCATCCTTAAGAAAACTATCGGCTTGTCAACTATTCAAAATTTAGCAAATGAAGCCAAATCGCATGGAAATGACATTCGATGCAAAGCTGAAATATAATTCGCACGTGAAAATTATAAAAGCTTAAAAGCACGTGCTAATGCCGGTGTTGACCTACAATATACAACTATATGTTTGTACCAAAAAAACAAATGCCAATGTAAAAAAAAGTTTTCAAAATATAGTGCTTAGAGAAACGACGATATTTATAATAATATCGAATATCCTACAATCGAAGCTTCGTGCGAAAGCATAGAATAGAAACCGACTAAAATGATCTATCAACAATACAGTACTACACATTTTGGATGATAGAATTTTTTTTCCGCCGACTACAAAGAACAAATCCTTTCGAATTGGCAAGATAAAAATTAACAGCGCATAAAAAACAGAAACCCACAAGTTCTCAGTAAAATCTAGACTTTATTGGCCTTATATGCTAAGGGTTATAGAAAACATAATTATAAATTGTATACGTATATAAGAGTATACGGAACCGGCAAAAAAACATAACTTTATTCCACAGTCAATACCCAGTGTTCCTTTTTAAAGGCTTGAAGTGACTTGTCTGGAATATGCAGGCCAGTCGTATTAAATGGTAATCGTAAAACAACATGAACTGAAGATAGTTTATTTATTAGCAGAAAACTCGATATTTCATTTAATTTTCAGTAGTCCAATTTATCAAGGCCACACGATATTGCAAAAAAAGAGTCTATATTGAGAATTATGGAAATGCTGCTCATAGAAATAACGCCATTAACATTACAATATACAACAATTCAAAAGCAGTATCAATAAACATCTGCCAGGATCTCGGGCGATCTTTAAGCGCTTCGACTTACCTAAGAAAATTGTATAATAAAAACTAAAACTGACAGTAGAAAATATTTTGATAAATTTGAACAGGTGCGGATCTTAGAAACTGTTTTATTTTGGTCAGGAATATATTTGGTTGCATATGTCTTATAAATCAAATCTGTTATCAGATTATATCGAAAACGAGTTTTGATTTTTCCAAACATTCAGAAATGCACGCAAGTTTTCAAGTAACCCAATCACATGCAACTTATGATTTAAAAACTGATACGTTGCAAACGGATATTTATCTTTCATACAAATTTTGATTCTAAACAAAAATACGATATCTTCCATATCGTATTTCGATAACTAAGCAAAAATATACTTATACTTCCTTAGAATCTTGCAGAATAAATATCGCAAGATCAATCTTAAATTGACTTTAAATACCCATCAATTCCAGTGCCTTCCTCAAACCAGCCGTTTGGCCCTTCAAATGTAATTAATTAATTGTTAAGTAAAATAGTAATTGTGAAGTAAAGTAATTCACATGTATTGTTATAATAATTATCATCAATTTGTAATAAATAAATAATAAAGTGTTTTTTTTTTATTAAATCTCCCCGTGAAAAATTGAATTCATAACTTCTACGTAAGAAAGTGTTTTAAAAAACATTATCTACCACTACTTACATTTACCTATGCACTTGACATCTTTCTTTTCTTTCCAGGTAGATTTAAGCATATGTTTTTATGTAAACGTAAACAAAAATTCTTAAATAATACCGATATTTAAAATCAAATACTCACTGCAGTTTTTCAAAGACGCCAATGTTAATTGAGTTGGTGGCTTA
Organism: Rhingia campestris; assembly: GCA_932526625.1. Taxonomy (NCBI): domain Eukaryota; kingdom Metazoa; phylum Arthropoda; class Insecta; order Diptera; family Syrphidae; genus Rhingia; species Rhingia campestris. Next base: position 78,653,233 of record OW052183.1, read on the forward strand.
TTTCTAATATCCGTTGCTGATTTTGACAATTCGGCCAGCCAAAGTGTCTTCTCAGCAGTTGTCCCAGCGCTCACTGTTATCACACACTGTCCACCAAATATAGAAAATGTATTATGCTCTGCATTTTCCGTTAACAGCGAACGAACAGGCACATGTCCAAGTATACGGAAATTTTGATCCACCGGCGATTTAGTACCATATATAAGAATGTCAGAAAAGAGGAAAAACATTCTTTGCTGAAGTCCTTTTTTGGAATGTTTCAATAGACAGCCTTGTCGTATCAGTTTTCGATTTTGTTGAACGAGTGTATCGAAACCACTAATGTCTCGTTGTAACTCGCATAATTGCACAAAGTTTACGGATTCCGGAAGTTGCTCTCGAATCTTTTTTGTCGATCGTATTAATATATGTAGTATAGCTTGACAGTCTGCATTGTCTATATGCTCATCTGAGTAAAAATCGCACAAACCTTTCCAAATAGAAAAACAAAATTATAATAAAACACAATGTTTATATGCCGGATAAATATCTACGTACGTCCCAATAAAATTTGATAATGTAACAGCCGATAAAGTGGTTTAAGTAAAAGTTCTCCTATCGGTACATAACAGATTTTTTGTTGTTCGAATGCTTTGTAGATTTGTTGAAATCGGCTGTCCGTTTCAACCATTTCATTAATGCAATTTAAGATATCTATATGGGATTGTACGTATTCGTCGTAGATAGGCAGCACCGCCATATTTTTCATCATAACATCGCCAATGCGATGAACGTCGTGAGAGCCACTCCCTTCCCATAAAACTATTCTATGTTCAATGTCTCGCAAAAATATACTGTGATGTTGCACCATGGAATCTAACATCTCAAAAAGGGGTTGCAGATTTTCTATGTCTTCAGGCGAAATTTCCTGTCGGAAGTTGTTGTTTAAGATGTCCAAATCCTTTTTATATGTTCTCTCTGTCATTAGTAGTTCTTTAGCTAGAAAATATGACTTTTCTGAAGGCCATTTCTGAAATGTGATGTATAGAAATGTATTACTTATAACATCTTAAGTTAAACAAGAGAAGATAAAAGTTTACTCGTTTTTTTGCTTCAGCGTCGGAACTAATATCAGCATTAGAAGCATCATGTTTTGGAGTTGTGTTGATGTTATTATTATTGCTTTCATTTTTACTGTTGTGGTCTGTTTCGGCTTGTATAACATCATACGTTCCAACTTCGGATCGCGAAAGTGATGACGATTTATCCGATCCCATATGAGTGTCATAATGATTAGGAGAAGTGGAATTAATATCTATGTTTCGATCCAAAGACATATTCCCATTTATTCCATTATATACATCTGAAATATGACAAATTATTTAATTAAATATTTTTTTAGACTTAGTTGTAGTAAATTTGTTGCTAGGAAATGAGCGTTATCGGTGAAAACAGTATGTGGAATCTTACAGAAACAATATTATTGATATTACATAAAAATTAAAGAAAAAAAAATTAAAATTTTAACATTTTAGTTTGTTTCATATGGACGCTTCGAATTCGATGGCGCTGGGGAATTGCCAATCAGTTCCTTGGCTCTAAGGAATAAAGTCGCTATGGATCGTGTTTTACGAAAACGGTGATTCCAAGACAGTAGCGGGTAGAAAGTTCTGCAATATTTGAAGTTTTCGCCACTTAAAGATTCGCCAAACATCTCATTTGAAAATGGGTCAAAAAGTTTTACGAGACCGACATAATACTGTAAAAAAAAACAAAATCCGACCAAGATAATCAAGAACGGTAGAAAACGTGAAAGTTAACCAGTCTGTTCGAACGGTCTGAAGCTTTCAATTCGTAAGCGCACAAAAGCTTTTTTTTACATCAAGCTATTTTAAAGTGAACGATGAAATAATTTTAATTAAATTGTTGTTATTTTTTTGTTGGAAACTGGTGTTTAAGGCAAAATACAAATGAAAAACAAACACCAAACAATATTAGCGCTTGGTTGAGTTGATGCATGAGAAAACCGTCGTAATTCAGATTTTAAACGATGGAACACAAACTATTTTTTCCGCCTTCGGGTTAGGGGTCAGAGGTAGGGCATGCATGTCGTAGAAGGCGACTAAAATCCACTCCCCGTATACCAAGTTTAGAGTGTATACAAAAAAACGAAAATGCAATGAATACAACGAAAAGATTCAATACCCCAGGTAGCAATCCAGTTTCACTGGAAAATCCACTCTCTTCGGAGCACGGCTCTGCGGATTCTGGGGAGAGCCAATTATTGCAATTGTGTAACCCTTTCGGGAAAAGTTCAAGGTTAACGTGGTCACCTACATCTGGACCTCAGTAGCTCGACAATGCCAGAAGTGTCGGCTCACGAAAAACGAGACTTAAAGAAAAATAAAAGCCTTAAGAACGAAAACGATGATAATTCAGAATACCATACGGATGACTAAGAACTCAGTCGTGAAGCCGACTAGATTCTATAGAAAAGACCTGTGAAAAAAGGAAAGCTGTATTCTTACCTGAAGTAATAAATCAGGATAAAGAGAATATTAATAAAGGGAAACAGCCAAAACAACTATAACAAGTTACATACCTTGATAAAATCGTTACCATTATCAGGCTACGAAGAACCCTCACATAAAAAAAAATACGTGTAAAGTCTGCGAAGAAGACCCTGAAAGTTACCGTATATTATCTCGCCAACTAAATAACGATAAAATAGAATGGTATTCATTTGAGAATAAATCTGAAATCTGTGTCGTGCTTAACGGATGACATTATTAACGATCTGAAAAGCAGGCAATAGTAGGCGAAGTAGCTAAAAAGTTGCAAAAAAGACGGACGAAATTCAATAGCAAAAATTCACAGATATCAAACATAACTTAGCAAAAGCCTTAACTTATCTCAAAGCCAAAGCAGGCTACAATAGAAAAAACAAAATTTAAACAAATACCGCGGCCATCAAAAATGCGATAGGATCTTGTACTTCCAAAACCAAATGTACAAACCTATGCCCAAGCTACTGTATCCGATAAAGCTCTGTAGCTACTGTAATATATATCACCTGACCACGTTTCTAACGTTTTTTCGACTATCATTGAAAAGCAAAGCGAAACGAATAAACTTATTTTCGACTAGGCTAGTTAAGCTTGAAAATAGTATTCCCAACAGACATGCTCCACCTTCAACACGAATAGATTTCTTAAAATTCTTACTTGGAATGCCAATGACTTATGGCAGAAACTTGTAGATGCAATAGTTGCAACGTTTCCAACGCTATACCAGCAGTTGGAACAACAATAGAAGAAACAAACATGAAATTACAAAACGCTCTCAACGAGGTTAATAAATGGACAAAATCCTGTCGGATTGCACTTACGAGAGCAAATCAATTAATGTTGGATTTTTCTTACAAACGGAAAAACTATTTGCCTGTATTTTTAAATACGGTTCGAGTCCCTTTTGCAAATGAAGCGAAATATCTGGGATTGACACTCGGTGCAAAATTAAAATGGAAGTCGCATGTAAAAAAGAAATGCGAAGAACTTAAAAATAAATACAGAGAACTGTACTGGTTGCTCGGGAAATATTCGAAGCTTAACCTTGATAACAAGCTGCTATTATAAAAGCAAATGCTAAAGATGAAACGAAAAAATTTGCAAGAAAACCTAAAAAAACGTTTATTAGGACACGTTAACACAACGGTCCCCCAAATTCTTGACGAAACAAATTTATTGCGTCGTCTTCAGAGAACTAAACCCTTGGATTTGGACCGGTAATAAAAACCGCTCTAAAAATTGCGGAAAAAGCAGGAACTCTCAAAAGAAAGTTACCTGCCAAACATTTCATTACTTGTGATAAAAAATTGCTAGATAAATCACATATTTAGTTGCAATACAAATACAAAAAGGGTGGTGGTTTTAGAGAGTAAAAATCTCACACTACTTTGGGAACGTGCTCATCGTGTCTATGAAGATTTCCACCAGCCCATGGAAAAAAAGTATGACACCAAAATCAGCTGTCATTACAACTTTCAGCGGGAAATAACCATTTTAGCCACTTACATGTTACCAAATTTCGCATCCATATAGGTAGCAACTTTCGTTTGATTCCTAACAACAATGGATATTGCTTTCCTGGATGATTTTCATAATTAAGCTCACACACATTCCCACGTACCTTAAATGACTTATTGACAGACAACACACTTTCTTACTGTATGCCGGTGCACCAACGCCCTTTCTCCAACCAACATGCCGACAAGAAACCATCCCTTGTTTTGCACACCAACGTACGTAGACCATCCACCAAGGGAAGCCAGACAGGTCTCCGTGCCTCAGGCTTCAGCAAAGGATGCGGACTTGTTGACTGCGTTACGGGCCATTCAAGGTCAGCTAACCAGTCTTCAAAACTGGTTACGGGAGCAGGCGTCAAGGGTAGACTATATCTACTCCTCTTACCAAGCTTAACGCACAAAAGATCGTAATGGGCGCGCTGTCAGAGAGACCCTTAAAGATCCTGGCTGTGAATGTAAATTCACTGATTAGTATCGAAGTAGAGGTAATTGTTAAAAGACTAAAATCCCGATGTGCTAATGGCTAGCGAAACTAAGCTAAACCAGAAGCATACATTGACTAATAGTAATTAAAATATCGTAAGAAGAGACCGACCCAACTCATCTCAAGGAGGCGGGGTCGCTATCTTTATACGAAAAGGCATTAGTTATAGTCATATAATTGGTAAAGTGTACCGATTCCGGTTGCTGGAAACCTGCGTCATATGCATTCCTCTCCAACAGGGGAGTGTTTGTAAGTGATAGCGGCCTACACACCGGAAATACCTCAGCCTACACTTTTTACAACAGAGCTCGCAAAACTATTCAAATCTCTGAGACTGAACTCAGTGGAGAATTTTTATCTTTTGTCCGGAGATCTGAATGCCAAACACGAAGATTAGGAAAATTAAATACAAAATCCTCGGGGTAACCAGCTACACAGTTGGATGGTCTACTACAATGTTGAATATAGGATCAATATTCTCGCCACAAATAGGCCATCGTTTCCTATAAGCGGTGCTTTCCTGGATATTTTACTGCGTGACACACGACTGACAGTTACTGACAGAGTAGGTCAACACCCGCGAAACTGTTTACGGACGATCGAGTACGACAGTGACCACTGCGGAGTCGCCGCCGTAATACAGCTTCCGAATGAGTTTGTGGCGTTGGAGGAGTATGTGCCTGTGCAATCTTACAACTACGGTAAGATGCGCTTGCCAAGCTTCACCAACGCCTTATCAAGAGAACTAAGTTCGAGGGCCATATCACCAACAAACAACCGAAACCTGACAAACAACGTAATCGACGAATATTTACAACAAATGGACGAAACTATTCAAAGAACAATAAAAAGGACGATACCAAAATACGAAGAACGTGACATAATGTCTACGTACAGAAACGTGACCATTAACGCACTGCACAGACAAAAAATATTACACTAGGGCGTCGATCAAAAACATCAACCAATTGATCAAGGAGAACTATCGGTTGTCCATTAATTTGTTTTGGAAAAAAGAATTCGGGCCGAGTATGTTTCCACAAATTAATAAGATCTTTATGAGGAAAGGTCATAACGACGTTCTGTGTATTAAGCTCAAACGAACAACTGACAATACAAACATACTTTTGACAGCAGGAATGATGGCATTCGCCCGAACCGCGTCCTGGAAAACAATGCCCATCACTTTTACCTCAGCGGGAGTCGATGGCATATCCAACATTGTACTGCAACACTTACCCCCTGAAGCTGTGGACATTTACGTCACGCTGTTCAACAACGCACTGAATAATACATATTTTCCAGTGAGTTGGAAGACGGCGGTGGTTCATCCTCTCTCAAAAGGAAAACGACAACTCTAATCCGGCGAATTTTCGGTTGAGTAGTCTCCTTCCGAGTATCAGCATTTGAAAAGATTCTCAATCGGGCTCTGTTCAAGTGATCTGAGGACTATAAGATAATACCAGAGAACCAGTTTGGTTTCAAGGCGAGACATGATTGTATTCATGCCGCCTCCAAATTAGTCTCTGATATACAATGGAACAATGGAGCTGGTGATCGTAGGACCAAACGAACAGCCACTGGCGAGTAAAAGTGTAGTAAAGTACCTAGGCATCTGGCTGGATCAGTATCTATATTTTGGAAGACATGTAGATGCTGCTCTGGCGAGAGCTGGGGAACGTTTGCCCTGAGACGATTGTTTTATAGCAGTCGTCTTGACAGCAGGGTGAAGGTGATTTGCTACATGGCTCTCATCAACCCGATGATTGCCTATGGGTGCCCGGTGTGGTTCATCGTTGCCCCATCTCAAATGAAAAAGATACGGGTTTTTGAGAGGCAGTGTTTGAGAAGCTGCCTTGGACTTCATAGAACACCAGTGAATATTTTAAGAGTGCGCGTTTAAGCGGCTTTATTCCGCCTGAAGCTTTCCTATTTTTGGAATAGTCGATGGCTGATACAGGACAGATCGGCGGTTCCGCTAATCTACCACGTCTTCCGACGACCTGTGGATAGGCGGCTCCTGTACGACCGAGACATAGTCGCTCAGGGCGGAGGAGAGCGCCTGTGGTTCAGCAGGAGTGTGTCCTATCGGGACCGTCGGAGTAGATGGCTACAGGAAAGCCTGTTGTGCTGGCTGCAAGTTTAGTTAAAGATAGTTGACTTTCATTTTGAAGTATGACCGACTTGCATAGTTCTAAGGTTTAAGTTAAGGCTATGTTAGTAAAAACAGTCGTGGTGGCACAAAAAAAAAAAAAAAACAAAAAACAAAAAAAAAAATATATATATATATACATATATAACGGGTCCGCCATCTAACGTTTTTCAACTAGTGCTTATTTCGTGAATGGTAACACTAAGCTCATGTCTGATTTGACAGATAATTAGTTTTATCCTTCCGCTGAACGAATATGGTTGTGTATACGCTTGAACAACGCTGGGAAATATTGTGACATTACTTTGAAAATCATGGTAACGTTGCAGAATGTGTGCGAAAATTGCGTACGGATTTTGGAAGAAGAGAAGCACCGTCAGCTCCGAATGTTCGTTATCTTGTGAAAAAGGTGAAAGAAACTGACATTTTCATCGATAAACCAAAGCGTGAAAAGTCAAAAACAGTGCTTACACCCGAGAATATTGCTGTTGTGGCAGAAAGTGTGCGTGAAGCGCCATCAACATCAATTCACCGTCGTTCTCAACAATTGAACATTTCGGAGACATCATTGAGACGAATTTTGTATAAAGACCTTGGTATGACGCCATACAAAGTCCAATTGGTTCAGGAGTTGAAGCCAACTGACCATCCAATGCGTTTTCGCTTCGCTAAGTTGGCCTGCGATCGACTTAGAGAAGATGCCGATTTTGCCAAAAAAAAAAATTTTCAGATGAAGCTCATTTTGATCTTGGCGGCAGTCAATGGCGATCGTTATCGGGCCATGTTGAACGAATTTTTGTTCACAAAAATTGAAGAGGAGGATATTGGAAACATTTGGTTTCAACAGGACGGCGCTACGTGCCACACAGCCGAAGCTAAACTCGATGTTTTGCGCCCTGTTTTTGAAGATCGCATTATCAGCGGCAGAGCTGATGTCGTTTGACCACCTCGGAGCTGCGATTTGACACCGTTGGACTTTTATTAGTGGGGTGCCGTAAAAGACAAGTGTTACGCCGACAAGCCAGAGACAATTGACGCTTTAAAGGACAATATTCGTGAAGCCATTGGTGAAATACAGCTGCACACAATCGATAATGTGATTAAAAATTGGACCGATCGTGTAGGCTACTGCATGGCCAGCCGAGGCAGCCATTTGAATGAAATTATTTTTCATTATTAACCGGAAGGATTGTACTTTCAAATGAAAAAGAAATTTGAGAAAATATTCAGTAGTTTTTTATAGCATTTTCAAAAATAAAAATTATTTGGCGGACCCTTTATATAAATGCTTGCTGTGGCTGTTCTAGTTTCTAAGTTATTTTTAAGTAGTTTTAATTAGTTTCTAAGTAGTTTTAGTTATTCATAAGTAGTTTTAATTAGTAGGTAAGCTTGAATAAAAATAAAAAAAAATACACGAAACCAAGTTTTTTAAAAAATGTTTCTTGGTCAAGAAAAAAGATATATATAATAAAATAAAATTATTAAATTAGATTATAGGCCGAAAGGTATTAGTTTTTAAGTTGTTATTATTTAATTTAGGGCGCCCGCAGGGGACAAGAAGTTAGTTAAGTTAGTAGATAAGTAGGCTAGTTTTTCATTATTTTTTGCCTAGCGTGTAAGTTAGTTCTAAGTGGAATTAAAAATAAAAATGAATTAAAAAAAAAAAATAGGCATTCAGCAACACTTGCGAGGACACTCATCTGGTTGGTTCGAATCACGAACAGACAACTTTTTTTTATTTTATTTTTTTTCTTACTCATTTTTTGCTATTGTTTTACTTGTAACTAAGTGGCGCAAAGCATTGCCATTTGGCTATTATATATATTCTGTATCCTTTTTTAATACAAGACACATTTGAGCCCATTGTTTAAAAAAAAAATGGATTGTTTAGCTCAAAAATGCGTGGAACCAAAAAATTCCACTAATGCCATTTTTGCTTGTTACGGCCCGTGTGGAAACATATTTCACGTTGGCTCTTCCAACGCAGACTTCAAAGACCTTTTAGAATCTTTTAATCATGCAGTATCCACTGTGTCTGCATTCTCTAACCATTGCCTGTCCGTTGAGGCTTCCACATCTACTGATCCTTTGCCAAGATTGGAGCAAGATATTTCCATAGTAGAAAATAAAACCCAGAAGTAAATTGATACAGATTTAATACAATCTGCCTCGACTCATGTAGGCAATGATAAAGTTGTCGCTATTAAAGGAAAGCGAAAGCGTGATACGAACTCATCATCGGATAATCCAAGCTAGAGCTAAACGCTCTAACCTTAGAAGTCAGATTCTAAACAAACCCAATTTGAATCCAAATTTGTCGGTAGGATCGTCACCGACTGAGACTTCTTTTACTTCTCGCAATATAGCAAATAAACCGTCTACTTTAATTCCTTTATTGACTTCGGAATTATCTACAATTGAATCGATTCCTAAACCCAAATCGATTTTCATATCAAGATTGAAACCATGTACTGTGATGACTCACTTGGTTTCAACAAATTTCGTCCTGCAGGTACCTCTATTAAATGTACTAAAATTAGCAAGCCGGATGGTTTCGTTTCTTCATTTAAAATAGTTGTACCACCAAATCTATTCGAAAAAGTATGTGACACTAACTCATGGCCCGTAAATACTATTTCCAATGAGTTTAAGCCACGGAGAGTTAAACGTGGAGTTAAAAGCTCAGCACCAAAAAAACTGTACCGACTGTCCCTCTACTACCAAAATGTAAGAGGGCTCCGAACAAAAACCAAATATATATTTCTAAACTCTCAAGCCTTTTCACACGACATATTCTCCCTAACCGAAACGTGGCTCAACGCCAGTATACTTGACTCGGAACTCTTTAATCATGAGTTCTTAGTATATAGGAATGACCGTCACATAAACGACCTAAAAGCGCTTGGAGGAGGTGTTCTTACTGCGGTTCGCAGTCACCTTATTTTGAATTGATTTTCCATTCATTCTTAATACCGAAATAATTTGTGTTAAGATAACTATTGGAAATAAATACCTTTATGTCGCAAATGCGTACATTCCATCCTATCGTCTTGGTACTCTGTATTCTGAGCTTTCAAAGGCTTTAGAATACATCTTTGACTTATCTTGTTGTGACAGTAATATTTTGTTGCTGAGTGATTTCAACTGACCACACATAGAATGGATGCCTTCGGAAGGAGAAACTCATTTTATACCATCAGAAGTCTCTGCACAACAAGAGCTATAATTACTCGATAACATTTTATCATTTGACTTACAGCAAACAAGCTGTATAAAAAATCATAATACATAATCGAATTCTCGATTTAGTTTTTTCTTCTGACTCTGTTAGTACTGCAGTATTAGAATCTAGTACCAGCATTACTAACATAACAAAAACTCACCCTCCATTAGATATTTTTATTGACATAGGCGGACATCTGTACGAAAATTCTGACTCGTATGATCGTTCGTACTCATTTGACTTTTGGAAAGCGAACTTTCAAAAGCTATCCGAAGAAATAATTCTTTCGAATGTTAATATTGACAGCCTCTCCAATTTAGAAGAAGCTGTTAACAAATTCTATCTTCTAATAAAAGATTGCATAGATAGAACTATCCCAGTCAGGCATTCTAATAATGCTGAAATCCAGCGAAAGACCTTAAATCTCTTCGGAATATACGTAACCGGTCCTGGAATAATTTTGTTAAAAGTCAGAATCAATACGACTATGATAAGTACCTAAATTATTTTAAGGAATTCTCTAGGATGTCAAATAGTTTATAAAATGGCTAAATATCCAATATGGAGAAGGCTCTTAAAAGTGACCCAAAAACGCTTTTGGGGTTTGTCAATTCGAAGAGAAAAACGGATGGATATCCAGCCAACTTCTCTTACAATAATTCAAAAATATCGAGCTCTATTATTTTATCTAACTTATTCGCAGAGAATTTCAGTAAATCATTTATTGATACCCCTCTTGTCTTAGACGAACAATATTTCAGTTATCTCAATGACTGTTCTCATGTTAGTTTCAGCAACGTCACATTTAACGATGAGACAAGAATATTAAATATATCGATTTTTTAAATAATGACTATACTGTTGGGCCCGATGGAATCCCACCAATATTCTTAAAGCAATGCAAAGATGCTCTTTTGCCATACCTTAAGTATATGTTTGAAAGGTCCCTTAAAACAGGAGTATTCCCAACTCAATGGAAAAATGCATTTATTTCACCTGTTTTTAAAAAAAGGTGAACGGGGAGACATCTCTAATTACAGACCTATTTCAAAACTGTCTTGCATTCCTAAGTTATTCGAACATATTATTTGTGATATATTAGTCTCCCTTTGTCGAAACATTATCTGTAAAGAACAGCATGGCTTTGTAAAAAAAATCGATCACAAATCTCTTAACTTTTATGCATCATTGTTCCAATAGGTTGGAAAATAAAAAAGAGGTCGATTTTATATACACTGACTTTTCCAAAGCTTTTGACCAGTTATCACATAACATCATAATTTTTAAACTTAAGGCTTATGGTTTCCCTCCAGGTTTCATAAAATGGGTTCAATCATCTCTCATTAAGAACTTATCAGGTAAAATTTAGAGGCTCTGAATCCAACCCTTTTGTTGCCCAATCTGGAGTACCCCAAGGTAGTCATCTTATCTTATTTATTCTTTATTCTATCTTATTTATTCATACTATTAACGATGCAAAAGCTTGTATTCGAGAGAGCAAAATACTGATATATGCTGATGACATGAAAATTTTCAAATCTGTAGGAGATCTAAGCGATTCGTTTTCACTTCAAACTGATTTAAATAGCTTTACAACATGGTGTTTTAAAAACGGTTTGAATCTGAACCCCACTAAGTTCCAGCATATGCTGTATACTAAGTATACTCTGTCGGGGCACACTCTCTGTCATGTAGACAGTTTTAAAGATCTTGGTGTTTATTTTGATCCTAACTTGGAATTTAATAAACACATAAACGTTATTGTGAATAAATCCAACTCTATGTTGGGATTTATAAAAATGTGGTCAAAAGAGTTCAATGACACTTATGTCACCCTTTCTTTATATAATTGTCTAGTTCGTTATCACTTGGAGTATGCCTAACAAGTGTTGACACCCTTCTATGTAGTTCATTCAAATAGAGTTGAGGCAGTCCAACGTAAATTTCTAAGATTTGCTTTGAGAGGACTTCCATTGGATGATGTACACAATTTGCCTTCTATAGGTGTCGAATTTAACTACTGCAGTTGTCGCCTTTGTCTCAACGTAGACTTAACAATGGCATGGTCTTCTTACACCAAATATTATCAGGACAAATAGATGCTCCTGATCTTTTAAGTGCTATTGGTTTTAATACCCGTGGAGGTTTCTATAACCTTCGTAGACTAAATATTTTACATATACCTAATCATAAATACAACTATGGTATGCATGAGGCTATAAGTCGCATGAGTAGAGTTTACAATAAAAATAGCGATGTAGTTGAACTGCATGTTAGTAAAAGTAGTTAAAAACGAGTGGTGGGTGCACGACTGGGTCGTACGCAACTTTCTCTTTCACAGCGAGTTGGGTGTTAGATCAAATAGAACGCATTTTGATTATTAATGCTTAAAATGATATGAATAATGTCGAAATATGATTATACGAACGTTTACTACGAAATTTGAAGGAATCGGTGTCTATGGGAATAATAATGATTTTTCGTTATTGGCCAAAACTGAAAATTCCGTTTAGTGATAGGTGGGCTAAAACTAATTATGTGAAATTGCTTCAAGTAGTAATAGTAGTATATATATTAAATTTCATTCAATTTGACATAATAGTTTGCGAGAAACTGTCAATTTTCCTTATATGACCTAAATGACAAAATCCGTTATATGGATTTTCTCGAAAAAACTGGGTATGCAGTTTTTTTGGAGCTAATATGGTTATAGTATATGTAAAGTTTAATCAAAATCGTCAGAGCCGTTTTCGAGAAAATTGAGGTTATGTGTAATTTTTATATGGCAGGTACCGTTATTAACATGGCTAAAAGCAAACAAAAAAAATGGCCTAGAATTATGACTAAAATAAGCTTGGATACGAAGTTTGAAGAAAATCGGTCTAGCCGTTTAGGCTGGGGAGACCATTACGGACAGACGGACCGACGGAAGGAATTCCAAAAACCACTTTTTTAGGCTCCGCTATCATCGTAATGTTAGAATCAATTAAAATCTCGAGGTCGAAAATTTTCACGAAAACAATATCTTTCTCTTTGTAAGAGAAAGTTAAAAACACGTTGCGTAATTGTATTCTATTTTTTTTTTTTTTTGTTTTCTTACAAAAATAAAGTTTAATTTCATCGTTTATTGATTTTATTAGTGACGTCAAAATAACTTCTGTGTTTTGTTATGTCCCACTAACAAATGCACTAAATGATGAGCCTGTGGATGTATATTATATGCTGTGGCAAATCTCTGCTCGTAGATGCGCTTGTATTAAGCTCGCTACGACACAGATCTGATAGTGTTTTAAAAAAAATCATCTGATGGGTGTATAATAATTCTTTCACTGATTCTATCGCATACAATTTCTGCGTGGTGATATTCATCTTCTGTGCGTATTACTTTTTCCAATTTTCCGGAGTTATTTTGTTGAATTCTCCTTCCGCAATATTTTTGACATCGTCCAGTTTAAAAGTTGTATCTCTTGCTGCTACTCTGCTTTTTACTATTCCCGATATATTTTCTATAGGATTTAGGTCCGGATGATAAGGGGTTAATCGTAAAACTTCATGGCCTGCACTCCCATGATGTTATTAATTTGAAGCTTTCGGAAGGAATTATTTTGTTTTATTAATCCATATAGCTGTACTTTGCAGCTTGCAGGTTGGTGAGGCATTTTGTTTTCGGATAACAATTAAGTCATATCAGCCTTTAATGATGACGAGTTGGGGACAGTGCCATCAATTTTATTGAGATATGTTGCATTGTACATAACAATAACTGACATAAGAATGTATTCCCAACGACGGGGCAGCCGGCTGCCGGGTTTTTGTGAAATGGCTCTTACTGTTTGCAATAATTCCACATAGTTAGTTTTGTTCCAATTTTTCCATAACGGAATTTTCAGTTTTGGCGAATAACAGAAAATCACTAAAATTCCTTTAAATTCCTAAATTTCTTTTATGTTTTAACATCAGTAACCAAAATTATTTGGCCAAACTATAAAAATTGACCAACTTTCGCATGCTTGGTATTTGATATTATGCTAACCTAACTCACCACTCGTTTACCTATATATCATTGTCAGCATCAATAATATAATTGAATATAATTGTGTATTTTGGCCAAATTTTGAAAATCGTCTAATTATCTCATGCAATACATAATCAATTTTAAATGTCGGAATTTGAACGTAATGGTGAGTGACAATTAAAAACATATAAATAGACTATTTATAGCTTTAAAGAGCATGATATATGCTTTAGTTGTCTTTACAACATCAAAATTGGTGCAAGACGGGACCTTATGAGCAATCGCTCAATAGTCGCCTGCGATTATTGTTTTACGTGAAGCAAATAAAGCGATATCGCATAAAGCAAAAATGGTTATTGATGTTACGTGATGCAAGACTATCGTCGAATGATATCATCAAGCGATAATCACTTTTAGGAATGAGGGCCCTTGTATTCCCGTTAGTTAGTCAAGTGGCGCTACAGTCCGGGATAAACATGGGCCTCAACCATCATGCCTCTCCTATTAGCCCGGTCCTTAGCTTACTGCCTCCAGTTGCGCACTGGTTGAGGTCGGTTTCTACTTGTGCGCGCTACTTAAGGCGAGGTCTTCCTCCGACGTCTGGCTGGGAATCGAAGACTGCGAGCCGGAGTATTGGTATCCATTCGTTCTACTATCTTAACCGTCCAATGCGGAGTTTTTTGACCAGGGGTATGTATGTCGCTGTACAGCTCTTATAGTTCATGGTTGAATCTTCGTCTCCATAGCCCGTCCACGCAAACGGGACCGAAGATTTTTCGAATAATTTTTCTCTCGAATCGACCAAGGATTTCTTCATCCGCTTTTGATACGGTCCATATAGGATCTCCTTAGTAGTTCGAGGTATTCCCGTGGTTAATGAAAAAACGAGCTATTTTGCATATATTCCAAATTTAGTTGGCTATTACACAAAATACATTTATTTGTCTTTTTTTCAAGAAATTTGGATTGACGGTCTGTTGCTTTTGGTTATGCTAAGCAGCACACAATTTCATCAAAATACTATGTTTTATTTTCAAAAAGTCAACAATTTAATAAATTATCGTTATATTTCAATTTTAGGAAATAAATAAAAACAATGTGGGTAGGGTATAGGGTACAAAATAAAACAGTCAGTTAAATTTTGGCTAACCCAGTTAAGCGACTCTTTTACCTGTAGGTACACAAGATTCTCTTTGATTTCATATACGAGATAAATAAAACAATTTGTAAATATTTGATTAATTGATTTAAGTACAACATATTTATTTTAAATTGATTCAGAAAACATTTGTCCTCTCAAATAGATTAAATATTTTGTTTCTTTTTAAATTTAAATGTCACTAAAATCTACTCTACTATTAACCGAGATAAATTTTCTTTCGCCTTTAACATGTTACCGGAAAATACATAATCGATATATTATAAATATTTACTTCATTTTCATTAAGTGGAAGCCATTTTAATTCTGTTTCTTTGCTTCAAAACCAAATTATACAATAATTATATGAATAAATATGAATATATGTTCAATAAATCAACAATTAAGCATACATAACAAACGTTCGTTCAATGTTGACACACGTAAATTGAAGAATTAAGGGGGAAAGGGTTAACCTTAAATGGATTATGTTAATAACATACCGCAAATATTAATTTTTTGTAGTTCGAAGAAAAATATATTTAATAAATTTGGCACAATTTAGTTATAATTCAATAAAACTAAATATAATAAAATAAATTCATAAGTTGGTTTAAATATATTTATTATATAATAATTATTAAGTGAAAATTTATTCTAAACTCTATATATTTAAATGTTTTGAATAAAACTTATATAATAATAACGTGAGTACATTCTCTATTTTTTTATAATTTTGATTATATTTATATTGGGAAATACAATTTTAAAATTATTTATTTTAGAGACAAGATTCAGTTTTGTTTTTTATGTATTACTACAAATTTGTATATGATAACTGTAATAGTAATAATTACGTGTTGAGTTTGTATTTCAGGAAGTGAGTTTTGTTCTGAAGCGAATGAACAAAATTTTACATTGGTGATATCTTTTTTTTGATTTTGATTTTTTTAGTTAAATAGGATTAAACGTTTGACTTTCCCATTCTTGGAGTTATTATAGTGTTTATAAATTCTTAATAATAAGTATGTAAATTGTGTATGTATATTATGTGCGTTAACTTAATGCAAAACAAAAAATGTGTTACTGGAATGTTCTTATAATAGTTTTACACTGTGGCCGTGAAAAGTAAAATGAATTATAAGGGAAAGAATATTTGCACGTATATATACTACATAAATTAAGATATTCTTATAAATCAGTCTTTTTTTAAGTTGTTGACAATGATGGATTTTTAAAATTAGTGCAATTTCACTAGCCACACATTTCGGATATTTGTTTGAAAATAGCTTCTTCAAATTCGTGCTTCAGAGAAAACAATTAAAGCAGTAAACATACTTCATTGAGCATTAACATAATATGGAGTCTTTCAGCAGGTAAATATTGTTTACGTAGTTGTGGGGTTAGTTTTTACTACAACAAGGCATCGTTCAAATCAGCAACATGTTATACGAGTTTAAAAATGGATTTATAAATCGTTGTATTTAATTCGATTTTTTCTCTGGCTTCAGATCTTCAGTATGCAATATTAGCATAATGTTAAAGAATTATATTATCTTAAATAAAAACATATTTTAAATATGTTCTAAATAAAATATGAGCAAATTTATATGATGCTCGCAGATATTGCGTATATTTTTCACCTTCCATTGTAATATTTTATTGTGACCTAACTTGTGCTTCTGTTTGGGTGAATATATCTGCTTTTCTGAATTAATAAAGGTTTAATATTAAACTACATATACGATTTTCAAATCGTAAACTACTTGACTACTAAGTTTTCACACCGAACGCCAACCATTTGATATTTTAAAGAAAAATAATACCTTCGTGCATGCATAGATTTATGCAAAAAAAAATAAAAAAGGCATTATCACAAATTGCCTGTCGTTATATCTTTTTGGTTTGGTGAGCGAAATGTATCAGAAATGTCTTTGCTCTAAAAACCTTTATCAAGATGACGTTTTCGGTGCGGGTTCAATCAAGAAATCCTTTGTCATTTTTGGTGATCGAAAATTGTCACGTTTAGGTTGACGGGCTGTGAGGACGATGATATAGGGAACATTCAAAGCTATACCGTTCAAAAAATTACACGTTAGACTCTTAAGAGGGACGCTAATCTTAATGGATGCTTCACCCCTAATATTCAATTCCCATTCGGATGTTCAGGAAGAACCCGCTTTAAAAGACAAGCACAAGTAGAAAACGACTATGAATACCAGGGGATGCATTTTGGTTGAGGGTCAGGTTGAGGCAAAGAAAGAAGAGTCTTTAAGGTTGAAGGAATATTTTTTGGATTCAAATGTTTGTCATTTGCTATATAAATGATTTTGATTCGCAAGTTCGTTTTCACGTGAATCGACTCAATCATTGTCCTGGATGTCGTACTTTGGGGCAATTTATTTTAAAATTATATGTATTGTATTTGAAAGGGATGGACAAATATATAGTAAAAACATATTGATGTGATGTATGTATTTATATATAGAAATATTTATTCTGTTTTTATTTAAGCAGAAATAATATTATTAATATTATAATATTAATCCGTTTCTTTATTTGTGCAATTAAAAAAAAGTTTCATATTGAACAAGTAATGTGTTTTTTTTTTTTTCACAAAAAAAGAAATTTGACATAATTTTGTAGAATCAAACAAAATCTTAACATTATTGAGTATTAAACATTTATTAAGAACTCACATCTCAATCGTTAGAATCGATTATTTTGTAGTAATCTTAAGAGTAAGAATTAATACCGAAAACCTAACCTAAGAATTATTACAAAAATAAGAATTATGAAGAAGAATAATGATCCAATGTGTGTCTATTGACAGCAGCGAATTTATATTTGAAAAAAGGATGCAAAAATAAAATATTTCAACTCATTTTTTAATTACACAAGACTTAAAATTGTAGGAAAATGATTATGTTCGTGCTTAAGTATATAACGGCCTGAATATATGCCATGCGTTCTACCAGTCACACATTTATGCAGCGAATATTGGTGACAAACGTACAGTGCGGTTCTAAAATAAACTAGGGTAATCCACTTGGAAAATCCTACCGCCTAGCGTATTTACAAAACCCATAAAATTTGAGTCATTCTAATAAAAAAATGTTTAAACGCGTAGGATGGGATTTTTTATCAGTAAGCAGAAACAGGGTCAAAAAAATGCATTCCTTACATTCTTATATTAGTTTTCATAAATCTGTGAAACATAGCTGACAAATAGAAGCTACAAAAAGCGAACAGTAACATGGGGTCAGAAAGAAACGTTCAACTTGTGACTTTAACTTATTTATGTATCCGCTATGAAACAACATGGAGAATCGAGAGTTGCGTTAGATTATTCCAAGGCTTTGGATCGAGTTTGGCATATAGATTTGTTAGGAAAATTGACAGGCAAAATTCAAAATGGATTTCTACAAGTGATTTTGGTAACAACAAATACTCGTATAGTGGTAATGTGCTGTTGAGTGCAAGGTTCCGCGTTCCATCCAGGCCAAAATCAATAGTAATAATAATTTAAAGAAATAAAAATAAAAAGTTTGGTAGTTACTCGCCTAAAAGTATACACCAACTCGAAAATTCTTTGAACATAACGAACACACAAAACAGTGAATCCCCGAAGTTAGTTCGGACTCCCACTCATGGACATCCAACATCTTTCCTATCACACTCTTTTTTATCCTTCTCTAACGCCATTGAGTGCGCGCAAATTATAAAAACAAAAACTATTGCCAAATAGAGAGCTAGAAGGTTTTGTATACGATTAACAAAGTTTTTGGAATTCGATTGGGGTTTAAAGAAAGACATGGGTCATGCGTGTACATTTTGTTATAACAACTATCTGTATGAGTCTAAGTTTTTGTCGAATGACATGCTTGTTTGTCTAAGTTTCAATAATAAATTATTGAAATGTACAAGTAACTTAGTCAGAAATATTGGAAAACTTTGGTGGTGGATCGACTCGTATGTCAAGTCCACTCTCATAGTGTTCCATGTCTCCCGATTCATTTTCATAGTCAGATAGGAAATCCGGATACGGTAACTCCAAATCGGTGCCCTGCTGAACACCTGCGGCACTTTCTTCACTAGAATTGCAAAAGTCATCCGACAAACCGGCTTTGGATTCAGGACCACTCTCTTCATGATTGTATTGATCGCTTTCATATGCAAAGTAATCACTAGAAGGATTGACCGATTCCTCGCGTTTTAATTGACGCTTCTTCTGACGGGCTGGCTTCACTGGTTGACCACCCGACGCACTCATAGGTAGAGCACTTGCCAATGCAGACTGATGGTACATCTTCGTTATATGCCGTAAACGGTCATATCTGGGAAATCCCATTTCATCGACATTTTCAGAGGACATATCAAATGTATCAAATTTGCTAGATGAATATGCCGGATACGGTTGATATTCCTCATAAACATCAGTCCCTTGTTCTTGTTCTTCATCAAATTCCGGGTACTGGTCTAATCTATGTAGTTCAGAGGCGCCACCCGTTTCCATTTCTGGCATATAATCCTCGGAACATTCTGAGCTTTCTTGTTCTGTAAGGATACGTTCGGAACGCATACGTTTTGTTGGCATTGGACGCTTTTTACGATTTCTTAATTTTGGATCTTGTTTTCGTAAATCCAACGAGCTGTCGGTATCGTTACCACTAGGCGGACTCTTGATTACGTTTGATCGTGTTAAAGAAATTTTTCGAGGTGGTTTTTGTATAATTTGATTTGGAGGTGATTCAGAGCTTAGACTACTTGAATAGTATGGTGAACACTTAACCAATTTCTCAGCGCGATGAGGCATCGGCGATGAGTTATCTGTACTCGTTGTTGGTTCACTATTTAATGTATTTGTTGTTGTGGTTGCTGATGTAGAGTTCCCCCCACCAATGGATTCTTCTTCGATGCAAGGAAAACCCTGATTTGACGAAAGTAAGTGTTCATGAAATGAATGTGATTGTCTCAATTTATTAGTTTTGTATTCTCTGATTTGCGATTTTGATAAAGTCTTATCGTCATAGCTGTGATGCTTTGTCAGTGGTTTCTCTGGTAGTGGAGGCGGTATTGGGCGTGGAGCTGGTACTGTTTGTAGTGGAACAAATTCTTGACTCTGATAGCGTTCTGTTAATTTCTCGTTTTGAGCATATAGTCGCTCAACAAATGCCTCTCCTTCGGAGGATATATCTTGGCTTTGGTATAATTTTGACATGAGCTCAAGGGAGCGACGCTTTTTAGTGGCATCATTGCCGCTGTGGTCCTTTTCTTCCATTGCAACAATGCGAGGCGGTGGTGCTTTTTGTGGTTGATCTTTAGAAGTGTGTACTACGTTTTTGTTTGGACTTGCATTAATATTTTCAGGGCTATGTTCATTGTTGCTCCCACTTGAAGAACTCTTTTTATGGATACCCGGAAATGATGCCTTTTTCTCTGTTGGTGGAGATGTTTTTTTTACGATACGTGAATGTTTTAGTGGTACATACTCAATACAACTACCACGCCTTGTCCTGCACTCTTGTGCTTGTTGTGTGTCTTGTGCTCCACCAACAAAGGTACGACTGCTTGAAGTTGACCATTCAGTGATTGTTTGGGCCATTTCGGTTAAGGTAAGTGTAGTATCATCGCTTTTTGTTGCTGACTCTGACATCTTATCTGTTTCGGAATTTGAAAGTATGTCATATCGCAATCCGTCTGATGAGCCATTATCACCTGAAAATTTATTCTTGCTGCTTGAGAAACTGGCACTTTTTTCGTTAAGACTTTCAGTTGACTTATTAATAGAGCTCATACTTGATTTTGTATGATTTGACTTTTCACTCTTTGCTCCACACGAATGGTTTGAAACTTGTGATAGGCTATCTGATCCAGACAAATTTGCGTACTGACGGACAGTATTTGTACCGGTAGACCATTCTGAAATGCTGAGCCCAATTGATGTATCTTCGGAATGCGAACTATGAGTGCACTTCTTTTGTTGCAGACCCATTCGCACAGTACCATCAAGGTCTGTGCCAATCGAGCTTGTTTCTTCTTCAGAATGGCTCGAATGGCTGCATTTTTTATACGAACCTGCGCTTAGGCGCATATCGAAATTCCTACGAACAGTTGTCTTGTCATCAATGAAAGTAGCCCCCGATGTTGAAAGTATGTCATCGATGGATGTGTCTGAATTATTAGATCCACGTGAGTATTTACGCCCGAATTCGGTGCCGCGGCTGTCATCTGGTGATAGCTGTATCTTCACCGTACCAGGCATAAATACATCATCATTTGAGAGCATTTCTTCTTCAGAAATGGGACTACGATTTTGGGGAGAACGAGTTGGCTGTGAAATAATAATAGGATCAGGATTTGTATCTTTCAATCCAGCTCCATATATTGATGTTGATGCAGAGCAACATGTTACATTAAATGATGCCGGTAAGCATGAGACAGTGCTTAAGGGAGAATTTAAGCAAGTAGGAGTCTTACACTGAACGTTGGACAAACATGGATGATCTAAAACCTTTGGAGTATCAAATGCAGATGACATTAGGTAACCGGTATCTTCATATGGTAAAACTTTCGTAGTTTCAGGTGGAGTAATCATTTCTTCTGTTGAAAATTTGTCACTCTGCGAATCACTAGCTACTTCCTCAACCGTGTAGTCGGTGGCTGTAAAGGACTCTATCATAACTTGATCAGCATTTTGAGCTTCAGAGGCGTAGTATGTTTCCACATTTTCGACAAAGGGTGTTTCCATTGCACTGGAAGGGGGTGATGGCCAATCTTGTGAATCTTGAGATTGAAAAGACATACTTGCCTTCCAACAGAATGTTTTCGGCACTGGTTTGTCTAAATCAGGCATTGAATAAATTGAATCAGCCGGTTTGATCGGAACATGATCATATGGTATTTCTGGAAGAGGCCAGTCTTCAGAGTCTTGACTACCAGTATTCGAAAGACATAACAAAGTATGTCTGTCGAATTCTTCTGGAAACAGCTCATCAACTTGGGTAACGGAAAATCGACCGGTTACAACGGTAGGAGACTTTGGTTCATTTAAACTACATATACTTGATAAACGATCACCCGTAGCGGAGTCACACGGTATTTCAGGCATTTCTGCAGATGTTCGTCTATCTGCATCTGATATATATGCTAAATTTGTATTGCTTCGAGAGTCAGAACTTAAACTTGGTTGATGATCTGTTGAACCAACTGATTCATCACGCATGCTGACTGAATGTGTTGATGCCTTGCTTACATCATCTTCCATACTAGACTTTTCAGATGCTGTACTTCGCTCAGAAATACGAGAAAGCGTTCTTCCAATAGTAAATCCGGTGCTGTAACCTATTATATCTGTTGGATTGACACCAATTCCGGCTAAAGCACTCGTCATTGAGGGATATCCAAATGTTGTAGGAAAATCATTAAGCTCATCTTGAAAACTTGTATCACTCTCTTTTTGATCTTCTGGAGATATTTCTTTAAATTCACTATCAGATGAGTCTTTAATCGCGATGGAATTATCAAATCGCTCGAAAGATTCTTGATCTAAAGTCTGCCAAGGGTCTTCTACACTCGAGCTACCACAACTTTCTATTGGGAATGGTTTCCATGTTGGTTGTTGCTCTCTTTGTAGTAGTTCTCCACGACGCTGAGCTGCTCCCAAAGAGCCAGAGCTACTCTCTGTTTCAAATGATCCTTTTGATTCAACACTCAATGACGCTTTCGAGTCGAAACTTGACTTTGATTCTTGTGAGCTGCGATCACTTCCAGACTTACCACTAAGTTTTTTATCATTTTCTTCGCACATTAAAGCTAGTTTCTTTGCAGGTCCAGTTCGAATTGGCTTAACGATTTTGGGAAGCTTTATCGACCCATTGGAACTAGACTCACTATCGTCTCTCTGTAGAATTTGTGCGATTTTTTCCTCGATAGCATCTTGAAATATTTCAGTGCTTTCGCCCAAATCAATTGGGCTTTGCTTTTCTAATGTTGGTGTTGTTGCCTTTTTCGGAGTTGGTACATTTGTTTCTTCTTTTATGATGCATTCATTTCGCTCAGTGCTTTCTAGGTCTAATTTAAGCATTTGTTCCTTAAGCTCCAAACATTTTTTTTCTTCAATGGCACCAAAATCTTGAGAAATACCCAGTGGTCGTGCAATTGAACAACTAACACTTGACTCCTCATCGACTGAACTTTTCTCTTTGGTACTAACCGTTAGACTCCAATCATGACGTCCTTCTCTCTGTGGACTTACCGTAACACCTTCCCCACTTGTCCAAGAATCTGAACTTTTTGATTTGTCACCCTGTTTAGATAATATTCCTTTTTGCGTAACTTCAAGCTCTGGACTTTCCTCACGCTTTTCAAAAGCTTCAGTTACAGATTTCTCTAGCAACGGACTGACATTCGGCGGTGTTACTAAAATGTTAAGATCAGAAGTGGGTGTGACACAAGATGATTCCATTGCATTAAAGTCCCCGGCATCGTCTAAGGTCGCTTGAGTTTCGAAAGCATTTCTGTCAGGTTCTAATGTCCGAGGTTCGTTGTCTGAAGTGTCAGATCCGATGTATTCTTCACATTCTACAGTCATCCACGAGCCAGTTTCGTCACTGCGACTTCTATCTAGACTTAGCCGATTAATATCGAATCTTGATACTTTCAAATGACGACATTCGCTTGAGTTCTCATCGTCTTCATCAATTGAAGGCTCTTCACATTCTATTGTTGGCACTCGATGTGAATAGACTTCTTTGCTATCTAAAGGCTTACTTTCCGAGTGGCTCTCGTCCACAGAGACAAACGAATCGATGCTGTCCCCAGTGGATGGTTTACGACTACCATCACTATCCCTGGCGGTGTCTTCAGAAGGTAAAGACTGTCGCTTTAAAAGATCGAGGGATCTCCTCTCTGATATAACGGCTTGCATGTCTATCTCCTCAGTAATATTATATTGATGGGCGAACATTCTTCGATCGCCAATAGCACTTCGCACTATCGGAGGTCTTTCATCCAAGGCCTTTTTATTTTCATGTTGAGGTGATTTTAATAGTTTTTCCTTGTTATCGTCCAAACTTCTTGCCTTAATGTCAATATCCAAGTAATGAGGCTCAGCCTTTTTATCTAAACTATTTGATTTTGCATCAATTTTCTTATGTACAACACTTCCCTCAATCTTTTGCTTTATCTCTTGTGTCTTTGCAATTCTATTGGGAGATTTAATAACCATATCACTAGGTACATCTGACTTCTCTGATTCTTCAAATGACTTGTTACGGTCTTCAAAACTGCGATTGGCTTTCTCTAGTTTCTCCTGGGAACGTCCCTCATCAAAGCTTCGACTAAATTTGACCAATGAAGTATCTAATTTTCGTGGAGATTTAGCTATAAGAACGTGATCCTCGGCTTTGCTCTTGAATTCTGTTTCTATTATTATTTTATCGCCTTCTGTTTTTACAGATATCTTGTCTTCAAGTGCTGGAAATGTGGGGAGTTGATCCTTTACCGGGCTTAACATAGTAATTGTTTGTTTCATAGCGGATTCATATAATTTTTGTTGTCTCTCTTTGCGCTTTGCAATGTCAGCCTCAGTTTCTTCCTGAGATTTACTTTTGTCCTTGCTAAGTCTACGTTCCCTCTCAATGGACTTAGGACGTTCCTTTGAGGTGGGTTTTTTTTCTTTCTTAGTATTATCAATACTTCCACGAGGTGCTTTTAATTTGACCGGATCGGGGCTTTTCGAACGAATTTTTGATTTCCCTTTACTACTTTCTACGCTGCTAGCACGCGATACCCCGGGTGATGTTTTCCTTGAGCTATTGCATGAACTGTATGGTGACCAATCGAACTTGTATTTGGGAATGTCTAGAATAAGGTGATCTCCACTTTTAAGTGTCATCTTTGATATTTTTTTATCTTTAATTTTGACTCCTTGCAGCGCTATTTTTTCAATAAATTGCAATTGGTTGAGAAGTTTGTGTTCCTCAGAGTCTATTCCAATTGTACTCAAAACTGAATCATATTTTGATGGCGTGTTGCTTACTTGTGCCGATGGAATTGATCCTGCACAAGAATGTACACTATTGGGCGTTTCTTCTTCTGCATTACGGATCTCCTGTTGAAGAGTTTTTACTTCGAGAATTTCCGCTTCTTCCTCGAATCCAACAGTATCATCTTTTGACGAGAATGCATTCATGGGTGGTAGTTTATGCATTGAAATTACCGGAGTGTCCAAGCTTTTAGTTCTGCGATCAGTTGTTGGTGATTCTAAAGTTGCCTTTTGTCTTTGTAAAGAGGCGAGTGCCGAACCCTCTGACAAATTTAGGCGAGCGTGTGCAAATAAAATGGGCGCATGTCCCTTGGATCTTTTGACAATAGATGAATCTATCATCTCTTCCATTAACTTTACTCTGGACTTGGAAAAATCAGTTCTGCCATTATTCTTTTTAAGCGTATAGTCAATATCTGCTTCAGAAATTTTATCTTCACTACATGTCGCATAGATTTCATCTTCCGTGCGAAGAAACTCAGAATGCTCTAAAATCGGCGAAGGAATGTTCTCATTTCGTTGATAGTCCCCAGTACATTCATCGATCCGTTTATTAGAGACATGATTTTCTTCCTCCGAACTTGGAATCGAAATTGAGCGTTCTGAGATCCGACGGAGTTCTGTGGCATTCGCGTAGGGTGGATCAAGCTTTTGCGTTTGGTAGCGACTTTCAAGCTCTGCCAACCTCCGGCACTGAGGCGGAGATCCCTCAATTTCTGTTGAGCTCATGGTTTGACCCCGACCCCAAGCAGCAGATATTAACTTACTTTGTTCTATTCGCAAGATCGGCTCAATCTCTTTTCTAGACTGGGGTGGCGAAAATTCCAAGCGGGATGGAATAGCTTCAGCTGAACCAAATACGTCATCGGAATCTAAGCTCTCATCATCGGAAGAAAATGATGTGATTCTAGTCTTTCCTTTTTTTGGTTTATTCACTGGTCTTGTTTTGGGTATAACTCTTTGTTTAGCTGTTTTTCTTAATGGTGCTGCTAGTTCCTTTTTCAAACTCTGAATTAACTCAATTTGCTTTTTGTCTAAACTAAGTTTCTGCTGCTCTCGTTGAATGCTTTCTGTTCTAGAGCTTGTGGCGGAATCACTCTCAATCTGGCTCAACTTTTTATTGAGCTTCTCTAATAACTTAGAATCCATCTGTTTGGTTATGTCGCGCTTGGGGCTTGAGAGCTCAATTGTTGGTATAGATTTATCCACTTCCAATGTAATGGGATCGAGTTTTGAGAGGTCTATGTTTTGAGTGAATAAGAACTCTTTACCCTGATCTGGAAGAAGGCTTCCTAAAATTTCTGGCAAGATGTCACTGGTTTTACCTTCTGACTTTGGAGATTTGGGAGATTTTGGCGATTTTGGGGATTTGGGACTTTTGGGTTTCTGATGTTTTTTCTCACTTGGCGAAGGAGCAGTCCCATTCATAATGTGACGTTTATGAAGTACATATGGTATATCTTCCCTAAGAACTTTAGAAGTTCGACGATCGTATTCACGAAAAAAACTCTTCGGCATCTCAAATCCCGTTTTTGGAATATCTACTGCAACTACAGGTACATCATAACTTTTAGGAAGTTCAAAATTTCCGTGGGTTTTGCACATTGGCGGGGCACTTGGAATTTGCTTGTAGAAGTAGTCTTCATCACTGGAATCAGCGGGCGTTAAGTCAATTGACTTTTGATGCATTAATACATGACGACGTGAATTACTACCTAATCTTGATCGATTAGCAAGAGAATTTGGATCGCTTTTAGTTCGCTCTACAATTGCGTGACTGTAAGTCAATGGTACTAGGACACTAGGTAATGGAGCTGTCGAATCAATCACCATTTTTGGATTATACTCTTCGAAATGAGTTTTGGCCATAAGTTCCTCTTTTCGAGTAACTTTTTTCGTTGTAGGAGTATGTATCTGCTTTTCAAATTCAGATATTAATTCTGGCGTTAATGGATATTCGGGACTGTTTTTGCTTTTTGTTTCTTTATCTGTTTTCTCCCATTGCTTGCTGCAGCTTGTCAAAGACTCAATCTTATCCTGATCAAAGCTAAAAATGTTTTCGCTATCAGATCTACGCCGAAAAGCCACGATTTTATGTGACTGTTTGCCGTTACTTTGAACAGTGTGGGCCTTATCAATAGAGTCGTATGCTTGAATTTCTTTCTCCTCACGCCATTTAGCTGAATTGATCTCTTCTGGCGATTTGCCTCCAAACGACTTTGCATTTCTTTCAATTTCTACGTTTTGAAGACTTATCGAATGTACTTTCGACGTCTTGTGACCTTTATTGGTTGGGAATGTTGAGTAGGTATCCCGATTATCATAGAAGGAACTGTTTAGGGTTGAGCTTTGGGTATCTGATAGTAAACAATCATGACTTTTTACCTTTGGACGCCCGGCAAATCCATCGCTGTCTAAAGATTCAACTGCATCGTAATAATCACTTTTCGACTCTACACTGGAATGTTTTTCGTATTGATCTTTTTTAGGAACTTTCTTCACTTTCTTACCCGTTGTCATAGGCATCTCATAATTTCGTGATAAGCAATCACCTATTAGAGACTCCTTAGAATCTTGGCTTGATGCAACCGATGTCTTGCTTTTTGTAGTTTCACGAGATTTTTTGCTGTCAGTGTGGTATAGGCTGTCACGTGATTTTTTGCTAGAGTCAGTACTACGAGAAGCTTTCGTTTCATATATATCACTGCGACTTTCTTGACTTGAAGTTCTAGAACCAAATGCTTCCTTAACTTTTTTGTAGAAGCTTCCATCGGATTTTACACACAGTTTTTCACGAGGTAAATATCGCGGATCTTCAGAGTCCCAAATCTCATTCATAATATCTACAGCAGATTTACACTTCACATCCATTGCTGAGCGGTATTTCTGTATTTCAGAAACACTTTCATCGTCACTGGGAATATAATTACCCGAATCCATAGAGCAGGATCGAACATTATCATCAGAGCGAATGTGTTTACCAAATAACTCATTGTCATATTTTTCCAATAGCTCGTAGCTGTCGTGTGATATGTCATCCTGTGAACCGGTGAAATCTAGGTGATGACCATACCCACGTATTCGATGCTCGAAAGCATTGTACGTACTACCTGGATAACTAGATGAATATACTTTAGAGTCCGGTATCGTGGAGAAATCCTGACAGGCATCAATCGAATGATTTTTAGTTATATACAAAGAATGGCGCGAATCATCGTAGCGTGTAACTGGGGAATCGATTCGGTTTAAGATTGAGTAATCCTTCTCGAATGAAGTTGTCGGTTTGTTTTTTTCGGTTCCGAAATATAAAAATCCTCCATAGAGATCCTTGCAGGAGCTGCTCTTAAGCCATGATTCCTTTTCCACCTGATCGTAAATATTTTCTTCTTCATACAGAGCTTTGTATTGAGCAGCCGAGTACAAATTTATGCTTGATAATTCATATTCCAGCTTTTCTGATGAGTTTTTAAACCTATCAGCTGGTGATGCGGTTGAGTTTCTTTCGTCTGTAGACTGGGGAAATTTACCATCATCTCGATACATCATGTAGTTGGGGTTTGTTACTGTTCCAAGATTTGCCAATGAATGATGAGTAATATAATGACTATCATACGAGTCTACAGAATCCACACCAGATAGCTCCGAGTTTCTTGGCAATGATAGAGTATTGCGACCTGTTTGTGACTGTGAACTTTGTGACTCAACGGAGCCCAAATATCGATCGGATTGTGTAAGCTTTCTTTCATCGGCAAATCTACGAGTTAATCTTAATCCAAAATAGTCTAAAGAGGAATCGGATGGATGATTTAAATCATTGTGATATTGATTATTGTAATTTGTACCATCATATCGATTATTCTCCATGCTGTTTTGTTGGGTGCTTACAATATTGGTATTGAATTGATTCCTTTTTGACAAAGTATATTGTATAATTGATTCATCAATAAATTCATCGCTTAAATGTTTCTCTCTAGATTTTGATTTAGTTTTTCGGTTTACTGTCGCGTATATATCGTGATCATTAGTGAGATTCAAATTATTTTCGTTTGATATCTTATGTTCTATTTTATTCGCGTATTCGTTTGGGTATTTGTAATGACATATATCGTTGATGTCGGTGTAAATTATATTATCGGTTTCGGTCTCTGTTGAATTGTTATTATTTAGTAAACACCGCTTAGACATCGAATAATTGGTACTGCTATAATGGACTGGTGTGGAATGGTGTGACTGCTCCAGTAGATGGACAGTATTCTCCCGATTGGTGGTAGATGTTGTCAAGTCCGAATCCACTGCCTCCTCGACTAAGGGTACCTCCTCCTCCTCCTCCAACTCGAACTCCATGGAGCTGTTGTGATCCACCGAAAGAACCCCCGATTGTTTGAATTTGTTGTTGCTGTTGTTGACTAACTGTTGTTGCAGTGGAACAGTGACACAAGCTTGGGAGCCCACTGAGACTCGACGAGGGCTGCTGTTGCTGTACAATAGGGACAAGTGGCTCTGACCTGCATGATGACAATGAAGACAAATGTAACTTTTCAATATTGTCATTAATTGAACTCATATATTCGGCTACAAACCAAAAGAACTTCGAAAAAAGAAAGTGAAATCATTTTGTACATGCTTAAATTGCAAATAAAATTCACATTCACTAAAACACAACTATCACTGAAAATTATATATAACACATTACCAACATAAATTAAAATTGAACACAACACAGAAACATAACCAACTCAATAGCAAAAAAAAAAAACAATTTTTTTTTTCTGTAAAAATATATGAGTCAAATTTCCTGAATCGTAAGTCATACTACCCGAGCAAATAAAAACTCACTTAAAAAAAAGTAAAATTTAAAATTAATCCAAAAAAAAAAAATACATATGAGAAAACTATAATTCGCGGTACGAGTCGTATAATTATTAAGACAAAATTTAGGGTACAGCTAATGTGAATGTTTTCACAAGTACGCTTTTACTTTGCTGTATATGATTGTCATAAACATAATTTTTGCCAAAAAACGCATTGTAACACTATATAAAGGTGCCTTGTCTATTTGACAAGAAATCATTTTCTATAAACTGTAAAAAATTGTTTGCTCTGATTTATCTCGCACTTCCGCTCAGTGTTGTAGCTTTGATAAGACAAGGTGACGCATTGTCATGTGGCTTCATTAACATTATTCTTGAGAGGATTGTGCAAACCTTTCGACCCAACCCCGGGGCACAAGTTTGTCTACCTCTGCTATTAACTCTGCCAATGACATCTCGTCAGAAATCAAACGAAAAGAAACTCTTGGCAAAGGATTTTTCTTATTTATTTACCTGGTTAAAAAAACTCCGTATTTGACGTTTATGATGGGTAGGCCACCAATTTTATATCTCGCACAAGTAAACTAACCATAACGAAGAAGTTATCTATAACGCTCCTGGGGCCATCTGAGAGGATACTTGCATATGTTTATTAACAATACTCTTGAATCGTTATACGATACGATAACTGTGGTTTTCACCGTTATGATCTGCATTTCCCTGGGAATACTATAGTGTATTCAAAATTGCTATATCACTTATATGAGCTGAGCATTTAAAATGTTTCGTCATTTATATAATAATTATTTTATTTTATTTTGTTCGAGTTATTGAAGTTTGATTTTAGTTGTATTACTGACGTATAGCCAGTGCATAGAAGTTTGTATTCCCTAGCTTTTATTTAAGATGCTCGTAGTGTTTTAAATACAAATCTCTTTGAAAACACTTCGGTACCGGTTGTGCCGAAGGACTTACAAGATGATTGATTTTATTTATTAACATTTGCATGATTTTGTACGGCGGTTAATAATTTTTTGAAGTGAAACTTCTTTTGGGACGGTGTGAACATCACGATGACGGAGTTTTGATCCGGTCCTTCATCCAAGTACTAATCGTCTGGAGTTTGTAATTGAAGGTTTATTCCAAACAGGTAGATTTGATTGAGTTTTAGATGTGTATGTGATTAGTGATAATGAAGATTTATTTTTAGAATTGAATTCAGGAAGGACGGTGTTTTTTATATGACGACATTTTTAAAACGAGATGCTAGATATCGGGAACGCCATTCACGCTTGTGGGTGTAAATACAAATTGCGGTACTTTGAAGAGGACAGATTGGACGGGAGAAGCTGCAAGATGAAGATGAAAATTGATATGTGGTCTGATTCGGGTGGGATGACGTATTCAGATTAGATGTATGAGTTGTATAACTGCAATGAAAAGAGAATATTCTCACACTGGAGATCTTGCAGAAGGGACTAATGGCGATATTTGTATGATTGTCTTTTTGAAGTGAAATTCTTTTGGGACGTTGTGAATTTGATTTAATGAAACGATAAAGTGAAACGCAAAAAAAAATCGAACAAAATATCGGTTGTCATCGAAACCAAGCAGCGTCGGTCGCGGTTAGTACTTAGATATGGGAACGCTGGGGAGCACCGCGTGTTGTTGGTTATTGTAAGAGAATGTGATAAGTTCAACTTTCATAATACCGGTTTTGTAGGCGAGGGAACTGAGTTTCGGGGTAAGAAATAGTTGAAAACTAATTAAAACGCATTTTTCACTAATTAAGTCAATTAATTGTCAATATGTCAGTTCAACTCATCTCGAATGATATGAATACACTATGGAGATGGTAAACAGAGAGAGAGAGTTAGAGGAAAAATTAAGCAGAGTACAGTACTCCTACCACGTGTGAACTCACTAGATTTTTTTAAAATCACTTCTATAAAATTCAGATCAAATTCGATGTACATATATGTACCTTTGACGAAATTTCCGAACATTTTCTTTAGTAGGTACCATATATTAAGTTTATTTAACAAAAGAAGTATTAAATTTCATTTTTCCCCATTTTCGGTGGTTTATCTCAATTTGTCTTAACTCTAACCAAACAGAACTAAATTTAATTTACATATTTAGATGTATGTACTTACATTAACAAATCCATTGGTATATATATATTATCTCTGTACGTTATCTTAGAGAAAAGTTATAACATAAAACCTATATCATTTGCATTGTATTGCGAATACGATCTTTACCACTATCTATATTATGGTTGCTTGCATGTTTGCCTTTTATTCAAATCCGTTTTGGCCTAATTGTAATGAAAAATTGCACACTACAGTTCGAAACATGTGAAAAATCGCTGTGTACATTAAAAAAAATGTTTAATGCCAAATGGATCAGTCATAAGTTACACATTTATTTAAACGGCTAAGGGCGGACAAAGCAAGGCGAGCATATCACTGAACCTATGACAAAACATGACCAGCGGGCTAAATAAATTATATACCAGGTTTCTTAATTCCGGCTTAAACTTTTTCAGAGCAGTATCAACTATTGATCTATCTTAACTTATAGTAACCGATAAACAAAAAGTATAATGAAAAAATTATAAAAAAATATATAATAATAAATTTGACTTCAAATTAAAATTATTGAATACGAAATGAAAAATAAAATAAAAATAAGACTTACCTAAATTGTGATCTCCTGGATGCACACGACCCCGATCTTGACCTCGTATATTGGACTTGCTGTGAATGGGGGAAATCCATGACTGTTGAGCCTGAGGAGACACAGATCGGTTCGAATTCTGCTGGTCCATACCCACTGCCGATTGGTGTAACTGTTCCGCCCCTGAGATTGGCGATTCCGGCGCATAGTTCTTCGTCTGATAAATCTCCACCTGGGCTGCTGTGACCTTTTTTGAACACAAATATTTTGCTTTAATATATACGACATTTATTCAAGTTTTAAATCTATATTTACTTGAGAATGCGTGTGGTCTGTAGGATTGTCTTGTCGGTGATCCAAGGTATCCGCTACCTTCTTCGTCAGAGAAGGCGTCGTCGAGGCGTTGCATTGAGTGCGATAGTCCCAGTCCGCTGTAAGATTTATAGTTATAAATTATATTCAGATAATTCTAGCAACACTTCATTTCAAAATATGCTTACAATAAACAAAAAATAAACAAACATAAACAAACAAACAATAAAAATTCTACGAAAAAAATAAAATAAATACAAACCAGTGTCAATTGGGAGGAGGGGATTGGCTGAAATGCTGGAATTCACATACGAATGCGATTGACTTCTACTACTAGCATTCAGTGGTCCTTGACGGAATGACTGAGACCTGCACCAAAAGAAAAGACAAGAGGATATCTTGTTTTATTATTACAAATAAAGTTTTGTGCTTTGACTTAAACGAAAACAAAAATAAAAAAAAACTAAATATATCTAAAAATTCTCAACTTATCATAAAGAGAATTACAAATCCAACATACATGTTTCTGATTTTGATTGGATTCTTAAATAGGTTGAGAGCCCGGAATTTTTTTACTTGCATATGGTATAAGAGATATCTGAAAAGTTTGTCTTGTACTGTTCACAAGAAATAATTTTTGTAACTTGTAATAAATTGTATGCTTAAAAAAGGCATCAGGGAATTATATAGACAACATAGAAACCTAGTTAGTTCTATAGTTTCTCTTCTAGTACATTTCATAGTTTATATCTCTATTCAATTTAAAATGATTTCTAATCGTTTCTATATTCGGTGGGAGAGTCTAGAATTGAATGTGGATGAAATATAGAAAATTACATTGTGACTACATCTTCTTCAGAAAGTCTATTTTAATCTGTTATGGTTCGAATAATAGAACTCAGACGCTTTTTCAAATTTTTTAACCGTTTGGCCAAAAAAACGTTTTACTGAAAAGTGGGCGTGGCAGTAGGCGGATTTTAAATTTTTTTTTACAGTTGTTCTGCTTTGTCGGAAAAAAGGGTCTATAAACCAAATTTCATTAATCTTGCTCAAAAAGACCCACATAGACCCACAAATCGGTGACACACAGACAGACGGACAAACAGACGTGGCTTTATCGACATAGCTAGCCATTCTGAATCTTTCCATATACTTTTAGGTATATCTATACCTATAGCATATGCTATGGAATCTATATATATAAAAATGGATCTTGGTTTGTTCGGATGCTTAAAACTCGAAAACGACTGGACCAAATTGGATACTTCCTTCTGCGGATTTGTTCGTAATTGCTCCGCGAAGGTTTAGGAAAAAAGAAAAATTGAAAAATTCTCAACAGGTGGCGCTGTAGGCGGTCATTCCATTTGATAGCACAGTAATAATAAATAAATAAATAATTTATATGGCAAAACAACGTTTGACGGGCCAGCTTGTAGCGTATACAAATAGTTTTTTTTTTAGAAACACGAACACGAACTGTAGACATGGGTTAAAGTGCTCTATACAGGAAGTTTACATAACAATATTATCGAAGTATTTTCATAGGTTTGAGGCCCGTTCATGGAAGTTAATGCCAGATATATACATATGTATATATATTTATATTTTCATCAACACTTTGTTTGAATATATTTAAAATGGGACCAATTTATTTTAAATACGCCCCGAAAAAGTAGTGGGCTTGGCTAAAAACTTGTATAGATGAATTTTTTTTCTGAAAAGTAGGATTGACAGCCTTTATACCAAATTTAATCCTAGCTCAAAATGTCAGGCCTACAAATCGGTGGCTAAGAGACAGACGGGCTTAGCTTAATCGACACATGTAGCGATTCTATCTATCTATTTCTCTAGGTTAATACATCTTAATGGGTTTGGGTATAAACAAATCAACGATTGATGAAGGATTTCTTCTGTTGTTATTGTTTTGATTGTGTCGAGGGGAATAAACGATTTTTGACAGCCAAAAACTTAAACTAACCTTTTCAAACGAAAAAAAAAACGATAGTCGGTAGTCTGGCACGACTGAAACACCAGCAGGTGGCATTTTGGGGTTTCTATTTTTGCCATTCATTTTTTATATCTTAAATTAATAATGTAAGCTAAAGATCAAAAGATATTACCCATAACAAGGTCACAAGACAGAATTGTCGTAAATTTTGTGACAATTGTCAAGATTTCGGATCATAAAAAAATAGTCATGACAGTGAATTGAATTTTCTGAAAAATGTCTAGTGACAATTTTTTTATGGGACAAGAAAAATATACAATTTAGATATTTGTCAGTATATTATTGAAAATTGTGACAATAGATTGAGTATCGGTCAAGAAGTTATTGTGAATAGACAAGTGCCATCTAAAATAATAAATATGTGATGGAGAAAATGAAATTCAAATTCGTAAATTCTACTTAGTACCAGAAAAAGGAATTGTAAATTACACTGACCTGAAAGTGGACTCAGTGACATGAAGAAGCAAATGACAAGGTGTGTCAAGTTATATTCAGCTTTGTGTCAGAAGTGTATACAATCTTATAGTAAAACACATCATGGGAGAAGAAATTCGCTGGCCTGCTAATAAGGAGACAGCTGTTATAGACGAAATTTGGCTGACTACCCCAGTTATTCCACAGTAAATTGAACAAATTGCATTGAAAAGTAGAGTTCTTCAACGTACCACTTAGGAAGAATGGCGCTGGAATCGGTAGAATGCTATGTAACCACGGCAAAAATGCTAGTTAAATGCCATGCAAATACCATGCTGCTTGCGTTGTATTACCGTGGTATTTCTAGGTGGTACATCCGTATAACATAGTATTAATACCACCAGTATGTCAAAGGTATTACGGGCCCTCTTAATTTTCGACCTCTAGATATTGATTGATTCCAACATTTCAATGATAGAGGAACCCAAAAGGAAGTAATTACCCATCGGCCCGTCTGTCCGTAATGTTCTCTACAACCTAAGCCTGCGGAGATTTGAAGTATATCTGTCTTTTTATTTAGGGTACTATAACGGCAGATGTTCAGATGAGCTTGTAAAAATCATTTCTAAACTTACAAGGTCATCTAACAAATATTCGAATTTCCACCAATATACCCTTTACGACAATTCAAGAATAGAGTCAATAAATATCTGCAATAAACATACTTTCCAACACCTTGATACCAAAATCATGCTAAAAATAATTCGAGTGACGGATTATGTTTTCATTTGTGGTGTAGGTCAAGGTTTATTGCATCGGTTTACTCTCGCAAATATTTCACACCAGATAGCTTTGCTTATGTATAAATATATATAAGAAAGAAGTTGTAAATTTAGGGTTTACACTTGTATTACGGATTTTTTACAGAATATGAGCTGTACTGATATTTGTACCAGAGTATATCTACTGACGTGAGTAGAGACACTCTCGAGAATTTAATAATTTAAAGTACCGCTATGCCTCACATACCCGAGAAATAGACGGAAGTAAGATAGCCTTGCAGTGAAAGAGAGATAGAAGAGGAGTTTAACTTTCTTGAACTGTGACACAGGGTGTGGCGTAAAAAAAGAGCAAAAATTAACTTGTATTACTTTTTTTAAACATTTTATAATATTATGTTCACAAGTTTGCTGCGCTTAAATATGTTTGCTTGATACAATTTATTTATTATCCTTATCAAACGGGAAAATATTTACAATCGGCGTTACTGATGATAAAACGCAAATGTAAACATTAGTAAGTTACCTGGTTAGCTTATAATGTGCAGCTTTATAGAAACTCTACCAATAATCAAAAAGCATAACTAACTAAGTAAACTAGACTTTTCAACTTATTATACTACACTTTATTCATTGAACTGTCAAACCAAACTATTTCTTTATTATAGATGAAGCTTAATAGGCAAATAATAAATATTTGAACAAACTAGGCAGCAATTTTCGTCTGAGTGAACCTATGTCGAAATAGCAGTTACTTCGACCAGACATGAATACATATAGCTATATATATTAAATTAAAATTAATGTCAAAGGAATTCAATCGCAAGAGACCGACAAGGCCTTCGCAGAACGCGTACCCTTAAACTCTCGAGTAACACCACACACCACCAGCATCTAATGTCGAAGAACTATGGCAACAATGTAACAAGCCATTAGATCAGCAGCAACTGATGTGTTGGGTTTACCGCGCCCACCAGCAAGAAACAATTGGTTTGATGAAGAACGCCGACAGATGCGCGCAGCCAAGAACGAGGCCTACAAGGAAAGGCTGCAAGTGAAGACAAGAGCTGTCATTGATCTCTATAGGCTTAAAAGGCGGGAATAACACCGGCTTTTCAGAAAAAAGAAATAGAACCTCGGCTCCGATATTAACTCTAACAACAACATATCGTCAGAAATTAAACGAAGAATTACTCTTGCCAACCCTGGTTTTTTCGGGCTAAGAATGCAATTTAGTAGTAAAACCCTCACTGTCCGCTTTACGGCTCTGAAGCATAGACCGTATCAAATGTGGATGAAGAAATACTTGGTCGTTTCGATAGAAAAATTCTTCGAAAAATCTTCGGACCCGTTTGCGTTTACGGGCTATGGAAAAGAAGATTTAACCAAGTATTATACGAGCGACGTACCCATAGTCAAAAAAACTGAGCATTGGACATTTAAGATGGCAAGACATGCCGTCTGGACACCAATACTCCGGCTCGCAGTCTTCGAGTCCCATCCAGTCGTTGGACCCAGTAGAGGAAGACCTCGCCCTAAGTGGCTAGAAATCGACATCAACCAACTAGAAGTGCGCAACTGGAGGTAGTTACCGGGCTAATTGTAGAGGCATGTTTGTTGAAGCCCAGGTTCATTCCGCACTGTAGCGCCATTAAAGTAGGTCCTTACCAAAATGTTTATCACTGAACTTTTTGTTATTCTTAATAATTATTAGGTTTTTTATTTCTTTTGGTTTTCAACAATTTTATTAGCTATGTGAAAAATATATAAACTTTTGGCTCAACAGTGGTTTCAGTAGTACCTAAATCGGTTGGCGATAATTCAAGATGATATTAAAATTGTACATTATATTCAGGCTACAATTAATGCAAACGACATAAAATCTTAGAAACACTGTGTATTAAAATAAATAAATACCGTTATTAAAATAAATAATTGTTATGGATTACCGGTCAATACGGGGCCTTAATCCTAGCTTAATTCATTTGCATTTACGAAGTTGGATCGGGATTCCGAATTGCAGGTTTGAGAAGTTTCTCGTGACAGTTCTTGGATGAGAAGTGAGACAATGAAAACAAATGAAAAAAACTTTCACGATTTGACCCTATGCTTAGTAGTACAACGCAGTGTCAACTTTTCATTTTTTTTTCGGACCCTATTGCATAAATAGCTCGACTAATGTTTTCTGAGGTGCCTGATTCGTCTGAGGATTCTTAGCATAGCATCGATATTTGATGACACCCCATCAAAAAGACCATTGGAGCCAAATCGAAACTCCTTGCCAGATAAGCAAATTCACCAACGACTGATTATTACACGATTGTGCAATAAAACGATTCTTGAAACGCTTGTGTGCCACAAAAACCCATATTTTCTGGAACCATATCTAGCCCAATTCCGGATTTATTATCATAACATATCGGTTATCATGCATCAGTAGCGATATCCATTGACTTCAATCGCCGTGTTAGAAGAAAACTAAGTCTCTTTACAAATATTTTCCATTGAAAGCACAGAAATATGTGCGGTTTTTAGATAAGCATCTGCAGCTGTGAGGTGCCATTATTCTGACAGAAATTTACATTAAAAATTCGCATGGTTTTGACAAAACAGCATTCACTTTAGCTCTTTTTCAAGTGTAAATAACTATAATACTGAACAGTGTCAAAATAATATATGATTCAAAAAGAAATCATTTGATATAGTATTGCATATCGACTGCCTTTCTAATCAAATATGAGTACATCTGATTTTTTTTAAATTTTGGTACATAATTTTCTGTATGAATAATAACTAATATCCATAAATAAACGCGAATGTTTATAAACTATTTGACTTGTTCTATTCAGTTTGCATGGCTATTATTAGTGTTTAGATTTGCATTAGCTACTGATGAACTAAATAACGTAAAAAATAAATCGACAATCGCAATATTTATTAAAACCAGCGAAGAATATTAGATAAATGTTTTTCAATTGCTAAACAAATGTTAAGACAATAATTTATTCTGATCTAACATGATATTCAAATGTTAATGTAAAATTGCATAAATACATTATAATAAACGATAATGTTGAAAATGTAATTTCTAAAATCTTAACAAACGGTGTTCGTTGAAATCATATAAATTATAAATGCATTTTCAAATGAAAATATGAATGGAAAACTTTACAACACGTATTAATAATTAATAACAAAACATTTTTGAACAAAAAAAAAATTAAGATGATTTCTTTAATAAATCCAATTTTAAAAGACGTATTTCCGGCTAATTTATAAGAAAATAAAAATGAAATCCAATAATATATCCTCTTTTCTTTTCTAGAAATTATTTTCAATTACAGTATAATGTCAGTAGCCTTAATTTTGATTGGCAAAAATTAACTGCAAACAATAATTGAAATTTGTATGCAAATTATTTGGAAAAAAATATGAGTGGGAAGGGAGTATTCAAAGTTTCAATAAAAACTATACATGATTTTATGAATACATGAAAATAAAATATTCATTAAATAACTCATAAAACCAATAATAATAAAAAACAATTAAGAGCATTCGAACTGATTATTTTGTGTACCTGGATATAGTAGATTATCTTCTCGAATTGTTTCTTAAACGGACAATATTGAGATATAAAAGATCTACAGGTCTGACGATAACCCCATTGCATACGAAGTCCACCTTATCAAGAAAACTGAAAAGTGCGTCAACATATGCAACTGTGGAGTAGAACAGGCGAGGGGGAATCAATTTCATGATGGAATCATGGAGATGATCGGTTTAAAGAAGTAAATATATAAACTGGTTACACTCTGTAACCAAGGGAATTCTACGGATATCCTTTTGTGTAAGGCAGACGTTCTGTTAATCGTAATACGCAGTCGAAATCTTATTTTCTATTAATATAAACAACTTCAAGGTCATAATTCAATGAGCTTATTATGAGGATTTATTGATTCTTGTTAACTAAAGAAGTGCTGAATTCACTTAAAACATTAGAACATTATGTTGCCTCATATCATGCGTACACTACAATCCACTGGGAAAGCCTGTGATAAACAGTACCGATCAGTTATTGGGTGGTAATCAGTTTCAAATGTTTAATTGTGCAAATTATAAAATAAATAAATTAAAGTGTAATTCTTTGTTATCCTCCAATCTGCACATTCTCGATTATAATTTCGAAATTGTGTATATTAGGCAACAGCACATACAGTGGAAAAACATTAAAGAGTAAAATATAGTGATTATTGTAAACCGTTTATGTGTGAAACAGTTGAAAGACAGGAGTACATACTTTTAATTGATAAATAGTTAGTTATTTCCACTGCATGTGGTGCATTAAATCAATTATATATTATATATAAAAACGAATGTACATACCTCTGAAAGTTTTGCCGTTTTACATAATTTTCTCTAACAAATTCTATTATTTGTTTTTGGGTTTTTCCGCTATATCTTATGTTGTGAAATAAATAAATCAAAATTTGATTGTAAATAAATCATATCACAAATAATTTGTCTTGTATTTTTTTATACTTACCGAAAAGAACTGCCCCTAGACAAAACTCTTGCCTTTCGTCTGGGTGGATTATGAATCGAGGCACAACGGAAAAAACCATGATTTTCAACACATTTCTTCCAAAAATTTTTACACTCATTTCGACCGTCAAAAAAAAATTCAACAGTATCTTTATAATATCCCTGTACCGAATGGAATAATCATGATCTATATATATATATATGAAGTCTACAATAGTAATGTAAAATACTTACATATCCCTCAGGGTGCAATTTAACAAGGAAACGTTTTCGCTTGAATGAAATCTTCCGAATTTTTGCCCAAGAAAATGTGTTAATGCGGGTCGTGCCCTGGAAGACTGCTATACCCATATGAGCAACGGACAAATTTAAGGGAACACCTTCCACGTCCTTTCCTGGATGCATTTTCATGCCGTATAATTCACATCGTCTAGCCGTCTCTAATAAATTTAGGTCAGCTTCAGCTGGAGATTGACCACTATGCGGGAATGTACATTTTTAATTTAGTAAGCTTTATGCTTTCATTTTTTATAATGTGGTTCTTACAAATGCTTTTTATGATTTTCCATTATTTTTCTTTGCATTAGAGCATCCTGATGGGGGACAAAACGATGCGATGACAAATACGTATGATCTGGATAATCTTCGGGTACGAAGTCCCCACATGATGCTTGAACGATATAACTTGCCATCAGCGCTGCAGTGTTATCGTTACATTGTAAGCTACCCGTGGCCAAGTCTCGTTTAATTTGAAGACAAAATAAATACCTAAAATAATATAAGGCAATAAGGAGGATATAGAATGTATAAAGCTTTATATTGTTTAATATATTATTATACCTTGTGTATTCCTCTTCAAGTTGGGCCGGGTCGGGAGTGTAGAATTTTATACAGAATCGAAGCAGGGGATCTACTAATGATAGACCTACTTGACGGTTAAGTGGCTTTTCGAGATCTAGCCAATACTTGGTATGTGTTGATGTCTCCTGATATTCTAAACCGAAATAATCGGCTTCTAGAAGATTCAATTGACGACATACTTGTTCGAAAAGCACTTTTCCTACTGCCTTTGCCTGTAAAAAAAGAATAGTAAAAATAATAATCAATAAAACTTAATAATTATGATAATGAGAAGGAGCTGTGGGCCTTTTCACTGCTTCTTCAGTAATTTAATATACGATGATTTTAGGTGGTCGAACAGCTTATTCGGCACTGAAGTTGTCGTTAAACATGCAAATGAATAATACCCCACCTACAACATTCCAAAGAACTCTTAGAGCAATGCAAATTGATCGTTTGGGATGAATGTACGATGGTACACAATAATTCTTTGTAGGCTCATTGAGAACTCATTGAGAAGGTGTCCTGCAACAACGTTGATGTCAACGATATAAATTTCCAAATTCAAAGTAGAATTCCTGACGAATTGATGAAATTTAAGTCGGTTGATTCTCCGTTACTAGCCAGTGCCGATGATTGCGGCTGACATGCCATTTGAGTTTTAACGGTTGCAATTTTACGGTTGCAATTTGAAATCTCCAGATTGGTAAATTTTACGTATGCGTCTCGGTCGCTTGTTCCCCAGTTGGAACAACGTAGCAAAAAATGTTATGTACCAAACAGCATTGGTAAAATCTTAAATCTTAATTTGCAAGACTTAAGACAAAGTTGTTTTAATTTCAAATTTAGATTATTGAATTTTTTTTTATAATTTGCGCGCATTCAAGGAGTTATGAATACCCTTTATATGTTTTAACACAGTGCGGGCGTTAAGGAAATTAGGGATAAGAAGAAAGCAGATACCGATGGACATTGGTTTTAAATGTCTGTAAGTTATATGGAAAGGAAATACAGAGTTTGGTAGAGCATTCCACATTCGTGTTGTTCGGTCTATGTACGAATCTCTGTATTTCAGCGTACGTCCGAAGATAGGCTTGAGGGTAAACTGATTTGCATTCATTGCGTAACGAGTATTGCGGCTGAATTGTTGAATGGGAGGAATGCAGCTGGCTATTTCAGTTGAACATTGGTTGTTAAAATAGCGATAAAACAAGGTAAGGCAGGAGATGTTTCGACGGTGTTCGATCGAAACTAAGGAGTTCGCTATTCTTATGTCTCCTATAAGTTTTTTTCGCACGTGTTTGAATCCTATCTATTAGGTGCAATGTTGATTTTGGTGCACCTGACCAGACGTGGGCGTTGAATTCAAGTTTTGGGCATATAAACGCTTTATATATTGTGGCCAGATCAGAGGGGGTGAAATATTTCTTACATCGATTTAGGAAACCTAGACATTTCGCTGCGTTTTTAGCGACTTCGAATATATGGTCTTTCCAACGTAAGTCGTTACTAACACACATACCTACCATGGAAAGCTTTTCGGTTTCTTCGACGTAAGTGCCATTCATAGATAATGGCTCTAGATTTTGGTTTCGCTTTAATGACAGACAGTAAGGCTTGTGTTTTGGAAGCATTGAATTCCACTCTATTGGATTTACCCCATTTGATAATGCTGTCAAGGTCGGAATTCAATGAGCTTAACATATTTTGGCGTTTAGAGTCCACGTTCGAAGGTGAGGGACGAGGACCTGTAAACGAATATGAGAAGCTGAGGGTACTGTCATCAGCGAAGGAATGAATTGGATTAGAAGTTGCAGACAGTTGGAGAGAGAAGAAGATTCGCCTTTTTTTGGTACAGGCTGGACAAATGCTTTTTTCCATCTACTCGGAAAGAGTCCTGATGAGTAGGATAGATAGAAAAGCTTACGCAGTGGTTTTGCTAGCGTAGAAGAACACCTCTTCAGAATGATGGGGGATATACCATCTGGACCAGCGGATTTGTGTATGTCAAGATCAAATAAAACTCTTGCAACTGTACGAGTAAGAAAGTGAATTTGTCCCATAGAATGATCTACGTTCTCAAGTACAGGAGACTGAATACAATCTGGCAATGTAGAATTGGCTGCGAAATGCGCAGCAAGCAGATTGGCTTTGTCTAAAGAGCTGACAGCTGGAATGTCATTGTGAATGAGCGTCGGAATTGATGATGAGGCCGAATTTTTTTATATTTTTAACAAATGACCAAAAGTTTTTACTACCTCTGGGACATTGTAGAATTTTTTTGCCTCAACTTTCGGTCATAGAGGAATTTGACACGCTTTAAATGGGCATTACAGTAATTTCTGGCTTGTTTGATCTTTGCTAGGTTTTCCTATGTTGGGTTGGTCTTGTACAACTGAAAGTTTTTTTGAAATATATTTTCGTTAGCAACAGAATAGGGCGCCAATTGACAAAACTAAACTAAGAAGCATAAATGGTAAATTCAAAGTCTTTAAAAACGAGTCTCTAAAAAATTACTTAACAAATGATGCGAGTACTGACTACTCGCCCTGGAAGGAAGTGAAAACCAGAGAAGGAAACTGGGCAAAAAGTAGCAAATACTTTGCTGAGCATTGTGAAAGGCGTCTTCCAACCGTATGAGGATAAACATTATTTAGAGCTTGCCAACGAAATAAAAGAAGGTATAAATATAAAAAAAAGGCCTCAGGGTTTGATTTAATAAAGTGGGAAATTCTAAAACGATTCTCAAAATCGTATATTAATATAAGTGCCAAGCATATGGAAGGTGGCGGAGGTTATAATGATTTCAAAAGCACGTAAACCAAGCTATAGTATAAACAAATAAGTCCTCGGGTTTTCCAACTAGGGCACAAGAGATGTATAATTCACCAAGCGAAAAATTGAGTTTTTCAGATTAATGGTGCATCGACATACAAGCCACAATGGAAATTGCAACCGTATTAACTCAAATGGCATGTCGGCCGGAATCATTGGTAAGCGTAGGATCAAAGTGTTTTCTCCTTTATATTTTCTGAAAATAATTGTAGCTTTGATGAAGTTGTATATATATATATATTAGCTTTAGCGATTTTATTACCTGTACCACACGTATAATGGTAACACATCAAGTAATGTTCGTCAAAAAAGCT
This sequence comes from Rhingia campestris, assembly GCA_932526625.1. Taxonomy (NCBI): domain Eukaryota; kingdom Metazoa; phylum Arthropoda; class Insecta; order Diptera; family Syrphidae; genus Rhingia; species Rhingia campestris. The sequence continues at coordinate 78,697,893 of OW052183.1, forward strand.
CTAACGATTTCGATTAAACATAGCATAAACTATGTCGACAAAATATAAAGCAAACGAGTGGTGGGTGCACGACTGGGTCGTACGCAACTTTCTCTTTCGCAGTGGGTTAGGCGTGGGATCAAATAGTACGCATTTTGAGTATTAATGCTTAAAATGATATAAATAATGTCGAAATGTGATTATTCGAACCATTTATTCCGAAATTTGAAGGAATCGGTGTATATGTGAATAATAATGATTTTTTGTTATTGGCCAAAACTGAAAATTCCGTTTAGTGATAGTTGGGCTAAAACAAATTATATGGAATTGTTTAGAACTATAACAGTAGTATATATATTAAATTTCAATCAAGTTGACATAGAAATTTGCGAGAAATTAACAATTTTCTTTATATGGCCTGAATGACAAAATCCGTTATATGGATTTTCTCAAAAAAACTGGGTATGCAGTTTTGTTGGAACTAATATGCTTATAGTATATATATAGTTTAATCAAAATCGTTAGAGCCGTTTTCGAGAAAATTGAGG